>JAXQQM020066950.1:0-68246 GCA_034641835.2 Pinus albicaulis | reverse complement strand
TCCATAGAATCTAGCAACGGAGATAGCAACATCCACACCATTTCAACAATTTGAACAAGTTGTCTAACTTTTTTTTTTAATATTATTGAAAATAAGTTTATATATACACATGTGCATTTTCATCTGAGATTTTTTAATATATATATTTAACTATACATGTATATTGTACAGTTTATTGTTGGAGATGTTCCCATGGGGGAAGTTGTAGCAGGCGAACAAATGGAGAGGGAACCTCATGAGGTATTGCATGATTTTTTTTGTTTTTTTTTTGTTTTTTACATGAAGTTCTATATATTCTCACTCATTTTTAAAACATCAAATTTTAATGTTTGTACGTGCATTGTGTAAAGGTTCCCCATGCTTCGCAAGATAGCAAGTGGATTGAGACTCTACTAGGAACGATACTACATCCATCTGTATTTGATGGACATGATTTTTAGATTTGATTGACATTTCTAGTCTTAAATTTACTTTTTTATATATTATCTGGATGCACAGTCAAATATATATATATAAATTGATACTTGATACTTGTTAATATAATTTGTTTTGTTTTTTAAAGTTAAGTTTTGGATAGTCGAAGTACTTTTGGCATGTGAATGTGATGTAATGTTGTTATATAATTTGTTTGGTCTTTAAAACTTGAGGTTTGGATAGTTGAACTACTAGTAATGTTGTCATCTATAAATTAATGTTTTTCTTTTTAACTACATTTGGCATGTTATGTAATGATGTGTTATAATTTGTTTTGTTTTTAAAACTTAAGTTTTGGATGGTTGAAGTACATTTGGCATGTGAAGTAATTTTGTGATCTATATTTTTTTGTTAAATTAAAGGTTAAGTTTTGGATGGTTTCAATCTACATTTGGCATGTGATATAATGTTAAATGGTTTTATTGGATAGTTGAAGTATAATTGGCATGGCATGCGAAGTAATGTTGTGATATAACCAAAAAAAATTTCAAAACTAAAATTTTGGATGGTTTCAATCTACATTTAGCATGTCATATAATGTTAAATATTTAATGTTTTTATTGTATAGTTGAACTACAATTGGCATGGCATGTGAAGTAATGCTGTGATATAATCAAAAAGTTTTTAAAACTCAATTTTTGGATGGTTGAATTACATTTGGCATGTGAAGTAATGTTGTGATCTATAATTTTTTGTTAAATTAAAGGTTAAGTTTTGGATGGTTTCAATTTACATTTGGCATGTGATATAATTTTAAATGTTTTTATTGGATAGTTGAACTATACTTGGCATGGCATGTGAAGTAATGTTGTGATATATAATCAAAATGTTTTTAAAACTTAAGTTTTGGATGGTTTCAATCTACATTTGGCATGTGATATAATGTTAAAGTTTTTTATTGGATAGTTGATCTACAATTGGCATGGCATGTGAACTAATGTTGTGATATAATCAAAAAGTTTTTAAAAATCAAGTTTTGGATGGTTGAAGTACATTAGGCATGTGAAGTAATGTTGTGACACAATAAAAAAGTTTTTAAAACTTGAGTTTTGGATGGTTTCAATCTACATTTGGCATGTGATATAATGCTAAATGTTTAATGTTTTTATTGGATAGTTGAACTACAATTGGTATGACATGTGAAGTAATTTGTTTCGATATAATCAAAAAGTTTTTAAAATTCAAGTTTTGGATGGTTGAAGTACATTTGGCATCTTAAGATTGCTTTTGATCTCTACATACTCTTCTTTTGTTTGAGTGAAAAAATTTCCAATGGGAAGAACATATCTTTTCAATGCAACTAACCATATCAATTGAGCTCTAATTGAAAAAAGAGTAAAGAAAAGTTAACATGCCACAAAACATGTCAAGAAAATAACATTTGTGGTTGTCATTTTTGTTGGAATAGCTAAATCATATTTTAAGGATTCTCCATTGAAAAACAATTTCAATGAAGAGAATCCTTAATATGATTTAGTTATTCCAATAAAAATAACAACCGAGGATGTTATTTTGTTGGATTTTTGGTTTTTTTTACTTTTTTTTGAAATAGAGCTCAATTGATATGGTTAATTGGATTGAAAAGCTATGTTCTTTTCATTGGAAATTTTTTTCACTCAAACAATACTATGTAGTATGTAGAGATAAAAAAACAATCTTACGATTACTTTCAAGTAAGATCAAGTGTTCTTGAAACATTTTCCCACATGATGATACCTTCATTGACCTCTAAAAATTAGTTCATGGACTATATGTTCTGCCTCTTTCCCATATAAATCCCTTTAATTTTGATTGGAAATATAAGAAGTAGATATATGTTTGTTGAATTGGGGTCAATGTCATTAATGCACTCAACTAGGTAGCCTTGCTGATTTATAAATTGGTAAATTGATGACATTCAATTAATTGCATTCTAAAACATATATATTCAGTATGTGAAACATTTTTCATCAATGCACATGGGAAAACTACTTAACAATTAATTGATATATATATATATATATATCCAATACGTTCATAACATTTTTCATCAATGCACATAGAACATGTCCGACCATTGGACAGACAAATTTTATACTATTTTTTCAATCAGGAATACAGATGTGGGTATAATCCCACCAAAATTCAGAGAAGTGCTTTGAGTCTCTTGTCTGAAAGGAATATTCATACAAAATTATACTATGGATGATTTATTTACATTGTGGATACTTTTTAAGAAAAAATCCCACAAGAAAAAAGTGTCATGCATTCAATTCGTGTATATCTCCAGTACATGCAACATCTTTCATTAATGCACATAGAAAAACTACTTTCAGTTAATTGGATTCTAGAACATATATATTGAGTACGTGAAACATTTTTCATCAATGCACATAGTAAAACTACTTGAACAGTTAATTGCATTCTAGAACACACACACACACACAAACACACACACACATATATATATATATCCAATACATGCAACATTTTTCATCAATGCATGTATAGAAAAGCTACATTCAGTTGATAATCAATGCATGTATAGAAAAGCTACTTTTAGTTGATACCAGAGTGTGCATGTACCAAAACAATTTGTACATGTGCAAAAAATTGCATAGATAACATAACAAGGAAGCTCAATTTTTAATTGAGTACTGGAAGTTCTAGAACATATAATCCAAAGAGAATAAATTGTTGGGTAGTTCAATCAAAAAAATTCCAATGGAATGGCATCTTCAATAATCCGTTCATGATCGGATTTTGACATTTTCCATTTCTCAATTTTCATTATTTTCTTTGATTGAACCTCTATAAACTTTATGCGTGCTACACACACCAAGTGACTATATTGACAACTTATGAAATCAGGTTCATAGTCTTCAAAGTAAACAAAATCCCCACTTTGATTAGTTTTTCTGAAAAAAAAAACCTTTCAGTATAACAGATCCTCTTTCATATGGAAATCCGTGATCATTATAGTCTTCTAATAATTTCATTTTTCGTTCAATGCAACGCATCAAATAACACTTCACATTTTCATCATTGTCAGTAGGTGAAATTAAAGAAAAAATATCTCATGCACAATAAAACAAACTTAACAAAATTATACATATTCAAATTTATTTCTAGATCTTTATCATTAGAAAGCAATTCAAATGTTACCTTCTCTAAGAAGATCAGAAACTCGATCACCATCGGATGATACTGTAGTCTCATATTATTTGATTTCTTCAAACATTGCAATAGACATTTTGCCCTTTGTATTTAGCTCTATATGTTTCCAATATTTTACATACATTTTGTTTCCACAAACGTCATTGGATTTTGTGTTGTCTATGCAAACATGACAAAAACAAGAATATTTTCTTTTATCCAATCCAAACACATTTTTGGATGACTTTGTTTTAATTGAATGCAATTTTCGAGTCCCTTTTATTGTTTCAATGTTATTTCCAATTGATCTATCTACGTCTTCGATCCCAATATGCCAAAAAAACCTTTATATGGAAAATTTAAAGAAGAATGTAAATATGATATCAAAATACAATCAAAGATAATCATAGTGATAAATGTGCACTGTTTAAAATTTGATATCCAATAAAAATTAAATTGAATGTACGTTCGCACTTCCCTTGATCGGTTAGACTCATGGCTTAGAGCAGCAATGAACCATGGAACAACTTCTTTAGCATCCACAAGTCGGCCTACACAGGGGTTCATTTGATATCTTCGAGGTGCTCGTTTTATGCATGCCACTGCACCGTCATGTTCTCCTTTTCCATGGCCAATCTCAAAGAAGTTCCAACAATGTTTAATGTAGGTTTTATTATGAAGAGAACACAACCAAAAGAATGATTGTGGAAATTTGAAATTACCTACGCATCCGTCTGACCATATCCAATGTTCATTGAATGTTATTCCACGATTTTTCAAGGAATCATAATTTTTTCCAAAACAATGTTGTACAAAATATGTATCATGTGTACGATCGTTATTGATATAAAAGTGATATTATTTAATAATATGTTGATTTTCACTAGTTCTTTCTACATGATCGATGTTTTTTTCAGCATGTCTATATAGAATATGGACGAGCATGGAGACTTGGTCAGAAGGATAGTATTCACTTTGAATTTCTTTTTGTGGAACAAATGTGTAGTTTTCTGCAAAATTAATTACTGAAAAAATGGTCCTTGGTGGAAAAAATTCACGAGATTTTTTGAATTGCAAATCTTGCCATCGAGCTCTATGGGAATTCTTGGTGTATTTGTAAATTTCTGCTTCAAATTTTCTCAAAAATTCTATCACAAAAATTTATTCTTCTCATAATTCAATTCTTTTAACACTATTTGCACCTTGAATCAATGTATGGATATATTCATATCTCTTCCATTTCCCTTTCATGTTGGACAATGATTAGTCATTTATATCAGTACAATATTTGTTTTGAAATTTACTCAAATTTCCATAATCATCACATTTTTTACCACCAACATATCTCTTTTTGTAAAATAGTTCATCAATTTCTCTTTCACATAGAATTTGAGATATGAAATCACGGATAGTGGAAGGAGGAGGTGAATACTTTGAAAACATTCTACCAAAATCAAGGATTGTGTCATAACATAACTCAAATTCCACATGATAACGACAACAACAAGTGTCGTGTACGGTGATATGTTTTACATACCATGGTTTTTGTTGAACAAAAGCACTGATTGAAAAATGAATTTCATGATTCTCTTCTTTCAACTTGTTCAACAACTCTATCTGAGTGGTTTCCAAGAAATATTTTTCATGTTCTTCGTATTGATTTCGTGTTATTCTTCTTCGCATCACATGCCTTGTAGTTGACGAAACACATGAATTGTTCTTCCAATATTGATATATTATTTTTTTAACATTTTATCAAAGTTTATCTTTGTATGGTTGCCTACAAATAACTCTCCAACAAGCGAGTTCATCATTTACATATATTTGCAACCGAAATTTCTGATGTTTGTGCAAAGATTTTCACAAGGTTCCTAATACTCGTGCCATAGATTTTACCAAGAGATTATCTTTAGTATTTGGTGAAACCATTGCCATATGTATTTCTCTATGTACAACTGAAACATTTTTCTGTCTAGATCTTCTAATTGAATTTATAGCACTATTTATATTTTGTATCACATTTTCCTTCATTTTTTTTTATCTTTGGTTGATTTTTGAATATCCAATAAAGTTGTAGCTTCTTTTAATTTCCTTAATGATAGGATACCTTTCAAAATTTAGGCTTGAACTATCACCTTTTCCTTTATGAAATACTTATGAAAAATGTGGTTAATGTGATATTGTATATAATGGTCAGCTTTTTTATCTCCATATGTGTGAGTGTCAATATTTTCTAACATCTCATCATCGACATTGATTTCATTTGTACATATTTGAATTAATAGTACATAATAAGTTTACATATTCAATAAATAACTAAATTAATAAATATATGTATAATTTCAATAATACGTGCATGTGTTCAACATATATATATACCTTGTGATTCAATTTCTTCACTCGAATTTCTTTCAACATTTTCACCATCTTCAATCCTTGGTTCAATATCTCTTTCAAAATTTTGTATCTCATCATCAATGTTTTGAGGAATATATCTCTCTGTTTACATTGCAAAATATTTTTCAAATTAGTTCATCAAATAAAAATTAAGCTTCACATTTTACACTAGGAAAATTTCAAATATATCAAAATCATAATATTTAAATTTACATACCTACTTCAAATTCTATTTGAGGTTGATTTTCTCCTTAAATATTTGAGAGTGCTTCTATCTTTCTTTTATGAGATTGTCTCTGTCTTCTCTACATTCCTCAGGGTCTTTTTTTTAATCCTATTTTCTCGTACAATTCCTTTGATTTCCCATGATAATAGAGTATGAAGTTCAAAAAATTTCCTTCAAAAATTTAGACAAAAACTCGATTAAAAGAAATATCACAAAAGATTTAATTTTAAAAACCCTCATTTTCAAAATTTTGCAAAAAATACATACTCCAATCCAAAACACTTACTTTAAAAAATTCAAGAAAAAAATGTGTTACAAAAATGAAACGAAGCTCAAAATATTTCCTTCCAAACCCTACAAAAGAAATTCATTTAAAAAGTTACACAAAATCTCATTTAAAAAAATCATTATAAAAGATTTACTTCAACCCAAAACACATACTCTAAAAAAATGTCACTTCAAAAAATTCCTCCAAAAAATGTCTATTGAAAATTAATTCCAACTTCATAAAAAAAAGCCACTTTAAAAAATACTTCAAAAAATATCATTTTAAAAAATACTTCCAAAAAATGTCCAAAAAAATTCCTTTCGAAATTAAGCCCAAATCCGTGCTTTAAAAAAAATGAAGCCCAAAAAACTTCCAAAAGACTGTATCACATACCTCTAACAAATGTCCTTTGAATGTACCTCCAAGAAAAGTCTTCAAAAATGTTCTTTGAATGTACCTCCAAGAAAATTCTTTAAACCCAAAAAAATTCTTTGCAAAATCAGACCAAATGTACGAAAATAATGTGCCTCAGTGTCCTTTGAATGTACCTCCAAGAAAAGTCCTTAAAACCAAAACAATTTTTTGCAATTAAGACCTTTGTAAAATCATACCAATCCGACAAAATGTGCAAAAAATGTGAAAATAATGAATGATTTCATGGCAATTTATATTGCTAGGAAATGTTTTTTGGAGGGGCTCGGCGGTACTTTCCGACTGACGGAAAGTTAGGAAAAAGTTCGGTCGAACTATTTTGTCGCTTCACTTAACGGGCTGTCGACGCAAAAACAGTTCGGTTGAACTTTATTTAAGAGTTCGACCGAACTAACGCGTCACCAGTTACGCAGAACCAAGCTCTGAATACGATTCTGCAACTTTGGACTGATTAAACTCCATGAATGATTTTGAATTAATTGTCGAAACCAAGACAAGCATTTTTAGAATTGAATCTACTTTCAGAAAATATAACTTTTATGGAATTTCATAAATATTTACTAATTTTAATTAATTTTGTAATAAAATGGATGCAAACAATTTCTGAAGGTCATTGTGATTCAGTGAAATCAAATTTTTGTATCTTCCAAAATATATTGTAAAAAAAATTGAAAAAATTATGGTACATTACATTGGTCTGTCATCTCTAATGGGTATCTTTTAGATTTTTAGTTTAAAATTATATGTTAAGAAATTTCTTGCGTCATGAAACATATACCAAATATGCAGTTTTTTCATATTGAACCAGTTCAAAAAATTCTAGTAATTATGATATGCATCCATTGGCTTTGTAAATATAACGAAACCGAAGTAGACTTTGTCTAGATTGTTGTAACACATTTTGTTTCTCAAAAACACAAATTTTCAAAGAATACAACATTGTGTATTAGTATGACTTCTTATGAATCCGTTGATTGTTAAAAAACACACACTCAAATAAACACTAAGTTGACATATCAAATGTATATAAAAAAATTCGAAAAAATAAGTAATAGAAAGCTAACAAAATTTCTAACAACTTTTATTTTTATCGCAAAAATGAAATTCTAAATAGAAAAATTGTTTTAGCTTTCAGAAAGTTGAAGAACTAAAAAAAATGAAAGTTTTTTCCCAAAAAGGAGCGCAAAAAAAAGTTCAAAATTGTCTCTACAAAGGCAATATATAAAACAATAATTATTGTTTGTTAAAAGACAATTTCATTTTTGTCTTCCTACAGATAATGGTTAGAATTCAAGACATATTTTATTGGTACAATTTCCCATTAATAAATGATATTCATGATCCACTTCTCAAACAACATATGTGAATTCAGCAGAAGACCGCGAATGAAATTTGTATTGTACTACCTATGCCGACGGAAATAAGAGAGGGAGGCTTGCCCAAAAATGACTTTATTTGAAAGGTGAAAATGAAGGAAAATATGAAGGTTGAGTGAAAAATTGTGGGTTTTTAATGAAATGACTAATATTACTAGGATATTTTTATCTTGAATGTAATTTCAAAAATATTTTGGAATCCTACAAACAAGAATGAGGTTAAGCCAATATAGATCCATCTTAAACATGGATCTACCAAGTGTTGAGAGGGGTCACATATCATTATATGCAAGTTCATTAAAGAATGAAAATTTGAAAGATGATTTACATATCTAGAGATTTAATCCCTTTTAGTGCTTGAAAAATTTCTAATTAAGATAGATATATAGTGGTTTTTTGGGCTCTCTCTATATAGACCATGTGTAATTTCTCATTGTTTAAATTGTATTTATTATTCAATAATTTATTATTTTTAATATTTTATGTTAAAAATTGAATGAGTTAAAATTGCCTCAAATAGTCTTAAACCCACTCTATGTTGTAGTGAAGTAAAGGTGGGGAGAGACTGCAAATGAAAAGAAAGCTACATACTTACATTTGAATGAGTTGAAATTATTTTGATAGTAGATTTTGAAAATATTTTTTCAAAATTTTATAAATAATAGCTTGATCAATTGTTTAACCTCATTGTTGTTTACATGAAGCAAAATATTTCGAAATTAAAATATCGATAAAAATACATTGATATAATTTCATTAAAAACCCACAACATTTCACTCAACCATCATATTTCTCTTCATTTTCACCTTTCCAAGAAATGCAACTCTAGTCAAGCCTCCCTTTCTTATTCCCGCCAGCGGAAGCTATATAATACATGAGTAATGCCCACCACATCTTAGATTTTGTATTATCCAAGAAACCAAATTGTTTCCGAGTGATATGTTTGGAAAGAGTTCATTTGATCTGATTGGCTTTGATTTTAGAAATCAATTCGTAGACAGAATTACACAAACAAATAGGCGTGTACTTCGGAAAAGTAATGGATGTGCCACTTTGGATATGAGAGCAACGAGGGTAGCATTTATAAAACCCGAAATCATGCATGTGTTTCTTGTTTCTTCATCCATCGCCACCAAATCAGACTCCATGATGTTCAAAATTGTATAAATAATTCTACTGTCCATCCATATGGATTGTGGCTCTTGTCCCTAGCCATGAACTTCGAAACCCCATAAAATTATTCCTTACTAATGGGCCTCCCCATGTGATCACTTTCTTGTAGATCGACCATCTTAGGTTGCATATTAATTTGAAATGAGATTGTGAGTAAAAATGGACTCCCTCTCATTCTCTAAATTGTCAACTGAAGAATCTCAGTGCATCCCCATGTATATCTTTTAGAGCGGTAAAAATATTCCGCTCTTCAACTTATACTCCATATAGAGCGGTAAATGACATTCCTCTTCTTGTTGTTTCAGAATCTAACCATTTCTTGATTCATAAGATAAAAGCTTAGTTTTTGTAGTCTAGAGAAATAGGCTGGATCCGTAGAATTGTTCAACGCTCTTATATTTTTATCTAAAGACAATGCGTCCCTATTAAGTGACTTATCTTTCTCTCTTTCCCATTGTCTCACTTGTTGCCTAAAAAATTGCAGTTTGTAACAAAAAGCGGTCGTGTGAGAGGATATCAAATTTGGAGGTAGTTTACACCAAGAATCCCAAACCAAGGCATGAAAAACCTTATTGTTTAACCACAACTGGTTAAAGTTAAATGGATTTTTCTTCTCTCTTTAACCCCGGACCATTCGAGAAAAATGGGATCATGGTCTGATATAAAATTGTTATAGGACAAAGAGTGTAAACCATCTATTATCTCTGACAACTCCATATTGTCAAAAAATTCATCAAGTCTCTTCAAAATCCCTTCCACCCCAACCCTCTATTCCATGAAATAGGGCCAATAGGGCTACGAATAACATCGTGTAAGAGGCGTTCGATAAAAAAGGTCTTTAAAATAGCCTTTCAACTTGTATCCTCTCCTTTTGGAACCCCAAATCTCCTCTGCATTCATAGTCAGGTTAAGATCACCCACCACTCATAGTCTGCATATTTCTTGGAAACTGATCTGACGAAGGAGAATTTCTTTCCAAACACATTCATCATAAAGATGTACTGGTATATTTTTGTGGGGCATCCTCTAAAAGGAAATGTTGAAGTGGGGTTTACTTAATTGTGAAGCTTAGCAACTCCTTTCAGTTCAGTTGGTACAGAAGCTCTGGTTCAAATAAGAGACCATATCTATGAGCTCTCTGGGTGTGGCACTTATGTGTGCAAACTAGTTACATATTAAGGACTTGGTTATTTTTGGTGATTGAAAAGTGATCATCGATTGCGCTTCAGAATTCTAATGCGATCCTTCCAAATAGTGTCAATTAACCATTTATTCAGAGATCATAACAAAGAGGCAGCTTTATTGTCTAAGAAGGGTGCAATCAACCGCGAGGGAAGATCTTCTACTCAGCGTTTGAAATCGACATTCTCTACTTTACGAGGAGTTTCAAATATCGAAGTATTTCCTAAATAGTTGCTTCGTGAAACATTTTCTATAGTTTCTTCGAGTTTTTTGTTATTTTTCTTTTTATCATGAAGTAAGATTAGTATTAAGTAGGACTATCTTTCTTGACAAGAAAATGAAATAGAGGAAGGAATCTATTATGATGATAAAGATCTTTAGAGGTTCTAGTAGATACATAGTGATTTAAAGGAAATAGATTTTCATTTTCTGAGGCTTTGTTGACACCATTATTTTACTCCTAAAAGCAAGAAAATGTTTTATAATATATAGATAGTATCTGAGAGGAATCAGAAGCCTTCATAACAAATAACTACTAGTGAATTTTGTGGGTATATGGCATGTTCTCCTCTCTATATGATAAACTGAGTCACAATAGGGATGTGAACGGTGGATCTCTCATCCCTTAGTTTCACACATTTCAAATTTCGTGGGGTATATGGCATGTTCTCCTCTCTATATCATAAACTGAGTCACAATTAGGATGTCAACCGTGGATCTCTCATCTCTCAGTTTCACACATTTCAAATTACTTTGATCAATAATTAAACTTAAACTGATCCGTGGAGCGAATATTTATCTACTTTTATTTTTGTTAATGAAAATACGATAGTTTTTATATTTATTTTTTTAAAATCCGTAGAATACATATTTCATTTGCTGCTTTGAGAACAAATTCGTTTTGATGACTCGCATATATTGTTTGTGAAGTCAATCACGATTAGAATTCATTAGCAGGGAAGTGTATGCGATCTACTTCCTGTAGGGTTTCTGCATAATTAACAACCGATGAGTTTATAATGGTGATGAGGATGGACTAAAAGATATTGGAATTATCGGCTCTGTTTATTGTTGGTGATCTTAAGGCAGCCCACTCAGGGGACCTGCGCTACCTTCCTTCCCCATACTACAAGTTGCTTCTCAGGCAGCTTTACTGCCTACTACGTAATCCTAATTCACCTCCTCAAGTTTCAAAGAATAACCATCATTAAGAGGACGTCATCGGTAATGGCAACTACGAGGGCATAATTAATCGAGAAAGGGACGAGAGTAATGCCCCTTCATCAGGTAAGCCCATCCAAAATAGCAGTGGTATTATTAGGGTTAACTTGGTTATATCTAAGTAAGAGCCAAAGGCCTTGCTTCTAGATTATTCTATGGAGAAGAAATCACTGGAACACGTGGTCTCAACTCCAGTCTAAGGCCCACCAAGTTAAAAGAAGGTTATGCTGCCCAAATGTTATGAGGCCATCCTTAGAAAACATTCAAGAGATCAATTACGCAAATAGATTCCTTACATCATGAAGTTGCCGAGGCTATAAGAATATTTCTTATTAATAATAATACCATGGTATTTAATAATGCTATGATATTAGTAAACCATGGCAATAATCTATAATATATGGTATATATCTATAATAATGGAAGAGAAATGTAAGATAGATTATTTATTATATCTATATATATTATTTTTATAATAATAATATAAAATAATGTTATAATTTAAATTATTAATTTAATATGTGTATTTATGTATAATAATATTTTGAAAATTTTAATTTAATTATTAAGTAAATGGTGGAGATTTAACTCTTACAAAATATTTTATAATACTTTTAATAGTAGTTAACTAAGGATTTAGATTTCTATGAAATATGTATTTATGTTGGAATAATTTTTTAGAATTGGAAATTAATTACAGCGTAAGGCGTTCTTATTTGAAAACAACTTTGCTGATGTGCATCGTGTCACAATGTAAAACCATTAGATTGGATGTTCAACAGATCTGTATTTCAACCCTGGAGTAAATCAGGCGGTTGCCACCGGTTGTGCAGAGAATTGGTTGAGAGGTGTTGTGGGTGCGGGGAGAAGCGGAGACGGTGTCTATGGCGTGACCCGGCTAGCTTGTTCGAGCAAGAGAACCAACCGGCTTACGATTCAGAGCTTCAATTCCTGGCTAATCCAATCACTACCGTTCACGGCAGAGCGTGGCAGGGACATCCCAATTCTCGGCCTGTCTCTGCAGGCTTGAAAGCTTCTGGTTGTGCCTTATGTATATGTTGAAAAATATTCGCAACAGTTTAAATATGAAAGAGGATGGAGAGGCCATTTGGAAAGAATTTTAACAAAGATGGAGAAAGCCCTTCAAGAGGCTGAAGATCTGATCAATCGGGCAAATCGACATAGAGAGAGAGCGTGGTATGAGCGCCTCAGGAACCTCAACCTCCCCACGCAAGTTAGAGCTTGGAAGGTTACATACGATGCCCTCATTCAAGAGCTCCATAGAGTCTGCTCAATACATGCCATGACTCTGCAGATTGTGTCTGCTGCAGCACCTCAGGCAGAGCTGCTGCTTCAACCTGTGCCAGACTCCGATTTCAGAGGATCCGGCATTCGAACTACTCAGGATCAGCTGCAGAAATGGCTCACTGACCCTCATTGCCAATCTCGCGTGATTGGCGTGTACGGCATGTTTGAAGACCGGCAGAAGAGGATGGAGGAGCCATTGGAAAGAATTTTAACAAAGATGGAGAAAGCCCTTCAAGAGGCTGAAGATCTGATCAATCGGGCCAGTCGACATAGAGAGAGAGTGGTATGAGCGCCTCAGGAACCTCAACCTCCCCACGCAAGTTAGAGCTTGGAAGGTTACATATGATGCCCTCATTCAAGAGCTCCATAGGGTCTGCTCAATACATGCCATGACTCCGCAGATTGTGTCTGCTGCAGCACCTCAGGCAGAGCTGCTGCTTCAACCTCTGCCAGACTCCGATTTCAGAGGGTCCGGCATTCGAACTACTCAGGATCAGCCGCAGAAATGGCTCACCGACCCTCATTGCCAATCTCGCGTGATTGGCGTGTACGACATGGGGGGAGTTGGCAAGACCTCGTTGCTTAAAGTCATCCACAACACCTACAAGAAGCAGGTCAGTGGTATCTTTGATGTCGTTATTTGGTTTACTGTTTCTCAGAACTTTCAGATTAAGGAGTTGTAGACTTCTATTGGTAAGGAAGTGGTATTAAATCTAGAGGAAACTTCTACTGTTGAACAAAGGAAGATGAGATTGTATGCATCTCTCCGGCAGAGTAAGAAGAAATTTCTTGTCATATTGGACGACTTCTGGAGTTCAATTGATCTGCATGAAGAAGTGGGCGTCGGGTTTGGCATTGATAATCAAAGCAAAATCATAATCTCCAGTCGCAACAAAAATGTCATTGCAAGAATGGGGGAGCTTGAGAACTCTGTGGAGGTATGCCCCTTGTCCAAAGAAGAAGGCTGGGAGTTATTTAGAAGTGGAGCTTTTAGAAATGGGAATGTTACTGGGAGTAATATAGAGGAGGCTATAGCTAGAGATATTGCCATAGAGTGCAAAGGTTTGCCTTTGGCAATAAATGTGATCGCTGCAGCGATGAGATCCAAAAAGACGAATGATGAGTGGAGTCGTGCTTTGATGATGATGAAAAATGCATATCCCGCCTTTCCAATCACTCACGAGACTATTGATGCAGAGTTGTATACAAAATTAAAATGGAGTTATGATGATTTTCCAGATCCTAATTTAAAAGTTTGTTTTCTCTGCTGTGCCATGTTTCCTGAGGACTACGACGCAGCAAGAATCAGTCCATAGCCAGATCACCAATTTGCCATGGTATCCCCAAAACTCATAATTGCACCTATTTCAGCAACCTGACACTGTCTCATGTGCTGATTGATTGTTGCAGACAATGTTCTAAGTGATGTACTGCTATCATATTCTACTAAGATTGTTGGCTACTATCAATATGATAGTTTGTTGGACCAACATTTTATTATGATTAAGCTTAAATAATGTGATCACCCATAAGATTGTTATGGGCTTTGTATTCGGTTTATATTACAAGATGAAGCTTTAAGCACAATATGTTAAATATATTTCCTCAATGTCTCTGCATATGATTCAGATGAGGCATAATACTGTTTTCTTCTTCGACAACAACTATTTCAAAATACCCACACGTTATCTATGTTTACAGGCTGGGTTGCCTTAACGGCCCCTTTTAAGGGTTTAGAGACCAACATTCAAGCACTAAACTAGAAGAAGCTTCTTAGACTAGAACTTGATTTGGGATATTGAACTCATCCACTATCGTGGAAAATATTTCACATATGAAGTCAATTCGATAAGATCTCATGGACACTATATATGGAGCTGTCCATGTCATACCAGGCAGCTTCTTAACGTATTATAACCATAGAAGTTACTAGGCTGAGTTGCAATTCAAGTAATTTGTCTTTGGTTGACATACCCTTACCAATTTTTACTTGAAAATTCGATCCAAAATTCAACCTACTCAACTTTCCCAAGTTGCCCTGATCAAGGAGAGACTTTAATCAACAGCAAGATGAACTGTCGTGACTGTGACTAATGTTAGATGCAGAGGATGTTATTT
Organism: Pinus albicaulis; assembly: GCA_034641835.2. Classification (NCBI taxonomy): domain Eukaryota; kingdom Viridiplantae; phylum Streptophyta; class Pinopsida; order Pinales; family Pinaceae; genus Pinus; species Pinus albicaulis. The sequence goes on along the minus strand of JAXQQM020066950.1, from coordinate 52,936 downwards.
GTTACCGAAATCACTTGTAACTGAAAGCAGTCGTAGATGATTAACACACTTGTATGGATGTGGCAATTAACTCCAAAGGGAAGATTTTAAATTTAGGTAGTTCAGAAATAGAGATAGGTAGAAGGAGCTTAGAATTTTTATAGGTGATATTTCAAATTGTAATTTCTTTCCTGTTCATGTTCCTCTAAGAAGCTTGTAGTTGAGGGGAGTTGAGCCCAGTATTTGTACATATTACTTTATAAATATCATTTCACAAGATTCTGTAAAAATCTGTTGGTTAAAGTGAGTGTAGAATCTGTTAGGGACACCCATGCATCCTGAACTGAGAACTGATTTGACCCACCAATGTTGGATCAGATCATTAGTTTGGTATTAGAGCAGGTTTGAAACAAAATAACTACAAAACGTTGTGAAGCCAGTATTCTGCTATTGAAAAGCAACTTGTGAAGCCAAAGACACCCAACAGAAGAAGGAAACAAGAAGTGACCAGCAAAATCCTTGTCTGTACAAGTTATTGAAAAATAGACCAAGATATAGTCGACATCAACAAGATCCTAATGCTTACAGTGAAGAACAACCTGACCGAGCAACTTCTTGATTGAAGGGAGAACTTCTTGATTGAAGGGAGAAATTGCTTGAGATAACCATCTAAGCTGAAAACATGTTGATACTGGCTACATACAGCGTGAAGCCAAATTACTCTCCAGTGAAAGTGGCTCCATTGATGAACATTCATAGACAAGATCATGGGAATCTAGAGGTCAAGCCCCACCTTAGAGATCGTTGCTCTCAAAATCAGTTTGCAGTCCATGGCATGGAGCAGAGTTTGAATGAATCCGAGAGTCAAATTGAGAAGAAAAGGTGTAGAAAACGTTTCCATGAGAGTAACGGAGGGAATTCCCCTACCAAACTGCGAGAATTGAGCCTTAATGCCTCTGCCTGTAAAACAGAAGAAGAACAAGAAGAAGAGGAAGATCTCATAAAGCCCACTACTGTTGAAAGGCCTGCTGCAACTAGAGCATTAGTGGATGAGAGAATGGCCATGCTTGTACAGTCTAATGGCCTCTCTTTAATCCAGGCTGGTCATGAACCAGGACTGTACCATCCTCATTCCATGTTGGGCAATTGTCGGAAGGTGGCAGAAGGATTGGACTTGAACAGGAAAGGGGAGGGATCAGTTCCCCAGCAGGGAAGAGAGCTGGATCTCAATGCATATGGATGGGGCAGATGAAGCATCTCAATCTCAAATCAGTTGTTTGTCATGCTATTTTTGTAGATTTTGGTCTTATACCATAACCAATCTATCTATATATATTGACCTCTTGTATGGTATGGGATATCTAGGTTGGTATCAAGCACACCCATCTATTTGAGATATGTGATCAGATAAGGTTTTGGAAGCTGCTCAGCTACCTGTATATTTTAATACATCCTGTACTTCGACCATTATACCTATATATCTGGGTTTTCCATGCTTAATTGGTACTTCAAATTGTTAAAAGACTGCATCTCAGACAAACTTCAAAATTTAATATAAATTCTTAACAAATATTTTATATGTTGAAGTTTTCAGTTTTTTTTTTTTTTTAAAGTAACAGAGATTTCCTTCTCAAACTTGGGATGTTGTTTTGGTTCTTGTTCCTTTCTCTTTGGTTGACTGATCTCTTTGGTTGTTGCTTTTAGGTGTACAAATTGGGCCACAAGAGTGTTTTTATTTGAGAGAACACAATTTATATCTATTTTTGACAATCAATATCTTAATTTCTCTGTTTAACATCAAATTAATTACAATTGATTTCTTTCTAGCTTCTTCCTTACGGCGTTTCCTTTGCAACATTAGGTGCAATTGCTAGTTATTAAGTAGATGGTAGTGATTTAAGCTCCACAAAATATTCTAAAATATTTTTAAAAGTAGTTATAGATGAAGAGTTCACTTTTATCTCAAAAATAGTTATGTCCTTTCTCTTGTTTTTTGTTAAATTGTTTAACTAAATAAATGGCATATAAACATAGGTCATACAAACTGGAATTATGGTTTTTTATGGCATGTGGTAGTGATATTGTAACAAAGTCTATCTACAAGAATATCCATAGTAAAGTGAGAGTGAATCTCCATGGTTAAAAATGTTGTTACATGTTTCTTTTTCTTTTCCTTTTGAAAAGAAAAAACATACTTTTGATATGTTCTAAAATAGAAATAAAAAAGGAAAATCTCTCTCTGGTGCATATCATCTCACGTGATTTCTTAAAAGTCATTTATCTTAGCATCCAAAATATACTTTAGTCATACACACATTTATCTTAGCATATAAAATATGCTTTACTCATACATAAAAAAGAAATACTAACTGGACACTCAAAGACAGATTAAAGAGATTAAAGGAAAACATTGATGATAAAACACCATTGTGGAATTTTGAATAGGTATAAATGCCAACATCCAAAAGTAAAACTGCGTTTGAGAGTAAATCTACTACAACATTATGCTTCCTATAATATTACAAGATTTGAATATCATGAAACTATTGTTGTATTTGCTCGATATTCCTTTTCCATTGTTCAAACTAAAGGATTTTAAGATCCATCTTTCCATTGAAAAATCCACTATTATTTTGGAACCACCAATCACTTTAAAAAGCCTCGAATAATTCCACAAAGCTAGTTGAAAAGCACACCTTAGAGAAATCAGCTGAGCAACAAAGTTTGTACCATTTCCAATGTTCAACTTACATTTTAGAACCACATTCTCAGGGAATAAATGACAATATTGACCCCACAGTTCTCCCTTTTAAAGGGTCCATCAAAGAAAATCGATACGTTTCCTTCAGATAACAACATTTCCCATATAATTCTTATCTTTTTCGATTTCAAAGGCTTGGCATATTCAAGAAAAACAACTCTAAAGTTATGTGCAGTTTCTACTGAGAATACAACATCATTCTAAAAGGGAAGTCTATATTTCCCTAACCAAATTCCCCAAATCACAAACATTGGGAGAAATTTAAAAGAGGAGAAGCTAAATCTCTAAACTGAAAGTCACAAACTTTCTTCATCAAATTTCTCAAACCACCAACTCTTTATTTTTAGGGCTCACAGGGCATCTTTCCAAACAATTTTCAGAATAGGGAAAAAAACAAGTAAATGGTATTTACTATTCTAACTACATAAAACACACAATCCAAGACATACCCATCCTTTTTTTGCTAAAAAATCCCAAGTGAAAATTTTTCTTTGAAGGAGAATCCGTAAAAAAGATGACATTTTAGAGGTCCTTGACCCTTCCATACTAAATTAAACCACACTTGTGATTCACTAGTCATATTTGGTTGAATCAAAACACTGTATTAATCATATATTAATTATTTTTATAATAATAGTAATGAAGTTATAAGTGGTTAATTTCTATAATTAACTTTTAATCCTGGAAATGTGAGATATATTGTGAGGTATGTGTTTTTATGTTTGTGGGCATTTACCAACCATTTAGTTTATATGACACCCTGGCTTCTATGAATTTTTTAAATATTCATAATATGATATGTGTCATAAGGAAAATGTTTTGATGCCTATGGATATTTACCAACTATTTAATTTATATGATTGTGCTAGTTCGAGTGAAATTTAAACTTTAGTTTTGATATTTTTTTATAAAATTTTGATGTTGATGATGACGATGATGATAATTAATGTCCACTAAGACCAATGTGGTCTATCACAACTTAAGATGAGAGATAAATTTAGACTCTTTTAGTACCTTATTTATATGATAAAAAAGAAGGGAGATAAGTGAACGTGTATCACTATAATTTTGATGACTTAATAAGTCAATAAGGTTGGTAGTGTGGAAAATGATTTGGAAATGAGCACAAATATCAACAAAAAATGAGAAATCTAAGTGAAAGTGTTTTTCATTTTCAACCCTTTCAATATCATAAAGGTGACATATTATTTCATCTAAAGGATTTTTTGGAATATACCAACACTCGATTTCACTTTGAAGATCATGAAAATCATTTCTTATCCTCACAATGTTCATTTTCTTCTGAGCATTTTTCAAAACAAAAAGATAATTATGGTTAGCAAGAGTGGGGTTGATCACCTCATTATAATACCTTAGCTTCCTTTTCCCCAAAAGATCCTTATCATCCCACAATGTATCCTTAAATTTGGAAGTAATATTATTTTAATTATATTATCCTTCTTCTCCAAGATGGTCACCTCCACTATCCCCCAATATTAGATCCAAGAATGACCATCCTTTTTCCATCCCCTCTTGAGCTGGAGGTGGCGATTTTGGATAGATTTATAAGAAATTTTGGTGAACTTCTTGTCTTCCATATTTTAAGGCTTCATATTATACATCAGAGACCTAAACATAGACATTCTTTCAATGGGGGAAATGCTATCATCAATTGAGAGGATATGATAGAGAGTACTTCCTTTGATCGTAAGGTTGCAGTTGATAGACCACTTTTGGATTAGATCGATATTCCTCCATAATTCTCTAGATATAATGCAATCCCAAAACCCAAAGCCATATAAAATAACGGGGGTGACGAGTTTGAAAATGGTAACTTTTGTACTCTAAACCCAAATATCAGTTGACTTACAATTGTTCTCAATCTCATAATCATATTTCCAACCTCCAATAATCATTTTCTCAATGTTATAATTCCAGTTGATAAGATGATGAATGTCAATACCTAAATATTTATATAAAGAAAGCTTCTCCAAGTAATTTTCATCATAGGTGAAATTATCATAGTTGACCTTCTTGGATTTAATTAGCATGACTTTAGTATTTTAAGTATTAATAGTCATACTCAACTTGGAGTAGTAATCATGGAGGATTGTAAGCTACTTGTGGAAATAATCATGGTTTCTGGATAGACTAATGATATCACGAGCATAAATAAGAAGACTAAAAACCATACTAGCGACCTTGTGACCATCTCATCCTAAATCTTTCAAACAATAATTTAGTTTATTAATATAAATATAAAAATAGGTAGGGGAAAGGGGAAATCCTTACTTAACGTCGATATTTCATTTAATTTATTTATACCAACCCTTAGTAGTCTTAATATTGACGAAAAATTTCTCGTATAATTGAATTACAATATTCCTCATCTCGAGAGTAACCTTCATCTCTTTGAGTCTTTTCCATATCTTATCCTAAGGAAATTTGTCGTAATATTTTCTAAATTCAAAAAAACAACAAGATAGGTCAGTATTACTCTTGTGACACTCTTAAAAAATGATCCTAAGGGTGATAATATGGTCAATAGTTGGATGATTTCTCCTAAATCCAACTTTCCCTTTGAATCTTTCACCATGGATTTCAAGCTAGAGGCTAGTCTTATTTTATATAATGAGCCCATATAATTTGGATTAAATGTGGCTAATCACAATGGTCCAACATTTAGAGGGAACTCTTGTATCCCCAATTTTAAAGATAGGTACGATAAGGATTTTCAGCCAAGGCTTAGGTAAGTTATGATTTACTGCCACATTGAGGATTTTGTGAATATGAGGGATGAGGATACACCTTCCCATTTTAAAATTTTCATCTTGGTATCCTTCAATATCCATAACATTCCCATTAGAGATCTTCTCAAGCCTGGACTCCACGTCTTACATAGAAAAGTCATCCTCCTATATAAGAGTGTTTAAGATGTTGCCTATGGTGTATGAGGAGTCATAAAGATTCTTAGGGTAAATATCCGAGTTTTTCAATGGGATCGAATTATTTTCTTTTTCTTTTCGAATAATACTATTCCTCGAAAAATTTCTAGGCTCAACTTTAGAAAGGTAAAGAAGGCACTCTTGCCTCTAATTAATACATGACATTTTATTCCTATTGATAAGAGGTTTGTACACACTTATGCTTTCAAGTTTAACAATTTCGTTAGGAGCATCTCTAATCACTTTCATGAAAATTTTATAATCATCATTGTACCAAGGGTTGAAATATTTTTTATTCTTTTTGTATGACATCTCAATAGAGAATTTTTAATGGTAGTGGAAAATTTTGTAGTAAAATTGTAATATATGTGATGGATGTTATCATTATATGTTAAGAAACCTAAATCCCTCTTTAAATCCTAAAATAAGAGATCCATATTACTTTTTTCAAAATGAATGTGTCCTTGACCCTCTTAATCCTTTCACATGTGGTTGGTGTGAATTTCAAGATTTAGGGTTAAGGATAAAGGTATGTGGTATGAATCATGCTCATGGTCATTTTGGAGGTAGAAGCTTATAATAAGGTTGTGAATATGGATGCCTAATATTGCATAATCCACAATGTTACTTCTCATCCCATGAATACATGTCATCTGGCTAGAAGTTGGCCACTTATTTTTTCTATTATAAATTACCAATTCCTGAGAACTGCAAAGGTTGATAAGCTCGGTACCAAATAGGTTCTCGGTTGTGTATTTAGAATATATTTTGAATCTATTATCTTAGTCCCAATCCTCATCTAGCCAAAGAGGGTTAGGGTTAGAGTTATTACTTAGGAGACTATATTGGTTAGTAGTGGTTCTAACATTGAAGTCCCCAAGGAAAATGATATTACCTTCATTTCATAGAGTGTGTATATATTTTTCTAAGGTATTGAAGGGGAAATTCTTATCTAGGTTGTTTCTATTATAAGAAGTAGAATTAACAGGAGCAAAATAGAATATTGTGAGAAAAATCCTATTGGTGTTAGAATCAGAAATTTTGATCCACATGTACTGATTGAGGGTGTTGATCTTATAATGCCAAAAATGAGAAGAAATATTGTTTTTAATATAAAAAATTATACCCCCAAAACCTCGACGAGAGTATTTTCTGTTTCAAGTTGACCATAGAATGAATCCATCTATGTTAGGGACCCTAACTTCATCATGCTCCCAAATTTAAACTAAAATAATAAGATCAATATCACTTTGGATCCAACTTAACGTAGGACCTTTACGCCATGGAAAACCATAACAATTACATAAGATGATTTGTATTGTTCCTAATTCCTATTTATCACTTTAATTTTAAACTCTATCTCTAATGATAGCTTTCTTATTTCTAATGATTTTCCATTTCCCTTCCTTTCTTGCGTCCACATTTTGGACGTCTTTCCTCAGTTCAACTTGGTCTTCTTGAATAAGGTATTCATTTTTTAGAATTCTCAATCCTTTTAGGCTTGGAGATTTACTAAGTATATATAATTTATATTCATCACAACGTACCTTAACACAAATTAGTCTATGTTTAAGCTAAGTATCTTTCGCATCCTTTTTGTTTTCATTTGTGACTTATTTTTCATTGGTTTTTTTACTATTTCTAATATGTCATCATCATTTTATACTTTTATACCAACAATTATAAAGTTTCGGACTCTTATATTTTATTTTATAGATTTTTTAATACACTATATGATTAATTTTATTTGGAAGTTTATAAAAATGTAAATAATTATAAATTTAAGTAATTTGATTATTTAAAATAATAATTTATTTATATTTTAAAAATTATTTTAAATAACAAAAACATAAAGTCAATCCAATCAAATCAATATATATATATATATATATATATATATATATATATATATATATATATATATATATATATATATATATATATATATTAAACATTCCAAAACATTAATAATAATAAATTCTAATCTTTTAACATATATTAAAAAGAGGTACAAGAATCTCATTAACTTTGATTTAAATTAACAAAATTAATGTAAAACTCATCTCAATTCAAAACGTCACTAGTGGTGAGAGGTCAGACACACAAACCCTATAATCACACTTTAAAAACTAGAAGTGACATATTTTTTTATCATTTTTATAATTATTATATTTTTCATTGTTATAAAATTAGTTCACAACTTTTTTTGTTTTAGGTTAATCTTCTATTAATATAGGGAAAAAAGAGTACATTCGGTCTTTCAGAAAACAGATGGTCTCACTTTGACTGTGTTTCTTGACCAAAAATTACACGAGATGAGAAAAATAACCGATAGGTATAAAGGCACCAAAATACAGATAAAACATGAAAAGCGCCAGATAGCATACTAGTCGTCTGATGTGATGAAGGTAGAATTATCTAGGGTTGGTCCTAGTGGAGTCCCTTCAAAGTGTGCCAACCGAGTCTCCAACTTTTCTACTTTCTCAGTTATTTGATATTGGTCTCACCAAACCACCACCAGTCTCTCTCGGACTTGGCACCCAAAATAGTGCAATCGGTTCATATTCCCCATCTTCTTAGCATGCTCCTCGAGATGGACTCTTTTAGCTGTTTCCACTCTTTCCATGAGGATATTGATAAGTTCTCGACATTTCTCCAAACAACAATGCTAGACATCCTTCCCTTCATTCACTTCAACACGAACAGGCCCATGATTTCCATTTCCACCATGGGTTCAACCACCCCGACGACTCAGCTTCTGAACTCATGCACCACCACCCCTACTGGAATCTCTCTTACCTCCTCCATGGCCTCCACGTTCTCCCACACCAGCCAATCGTGAGCATCCAATGATCTTGCCACCCTGACAGGATGCGAAAGTGACAATTGTCGAGTCTGCCACACCTAAAGAACCAAGGGTGATTGGGGATGGGGAATTCCAACGCTGCAAAGGGGGTTCCATAATTCGTTTAGTTGGAGAACCTCCGTGTTTAGAATCCACAGGCCAGATTCCCCACCAAATAATCCAAACACCAACACCAAAGGAACCACAAGAAACATGCCAACACACTGGAGAAACACAATACCCACATGCACTTCCAGAAAAATACCACCACCATTAGAGAAACCAAATACCACTACCTACCACACCCACAAAGACAATTGAGAGATAAATGAAGACAATGTAGCCAACGACTGAGTGTTGCTTCCCCCAGAGCCGCAACCAGCCTTAGAATTCTCCTCTCCGATATTACCCTCCAATCTGCCAAACACCATTGCCCCACACTAGAGATCACAAAATTGCAAATTGAAACTAGTTTTTTGCCACCACCCACGAAGTTTCCTATGATCATGATTCTAACTTCTGCTTCTATCCTGAGAAACCAGGATTACCACAAGCCAAGGGGAAATGGACTGGAAGGGCTCTCTTCCCTCAACCTTCACGCCCTTACCCACATAGACAATAATGAAGAGATTATGTAATAAGGTTCATATTGAACCTCTACTCCAGAAAATTCCCAAGAGGAGCACACATAAAACATTCTCGACAAATAACTGCCTATGACGCTTTCAATTTATCCTTGGAGGACAAAGAGAGGTCCAACACAATTCCACAACACAGATATGAATGTCGACCTCCCTCATCTTCCCACACCTTAACCATTTTCCATCCCCTAACTGCAACGTCAAGTAAATACTCGCACGAGTTGCTAGCCTGCTGAAAGGACTCCTCGTGTTACCAGTGCTTTGGTGAAGGGACCGGAAGGACCATCCCTCAACCTCGCTCCACCTGTTTTCACATGTGAGGGTCATCCTCCACGTGTTACAAGGACCTCACCCCCACCAGGGAAAAATTGGTTAACATTAATAAACATTTCAAAACATTTTTAATATAAATTTTATCCTTTTTCTGTAATTTTATTTTAGAAAAAACAGTAACTCACTGGAGAATAATATGGATGAGCTTGTTACGTCATTTACGAGAGTTCCCTGGTTTTTTTCATTAAAATGTAGTGTTATCATAATTTATAAGTGGGACAATCAGCGGAAGGATATATATATATATATATATATATATATAAAGAGAGAGAGAGAGAGATATTGTCGTTTTAGATTTTTGGTATTTATTAGCTATGTGACTATGAGAAGTTGACAACAACAATAAAAATTTGATGGGAAATTAGGGAAATTTTAGAAGAGATCGAGAGTGTTCCTTATTTTTATTTATTATTTTTATTTTGGATTCTATCTTTATTAAAAGCTTTTATATTTATAATGATTGTCTATTTCACTTATTTCTTGTATCTTTCACCTTTTAGATCTCTTTCCTTAGTTCAAATTGGTCATGATTCCCAATTTTTTTAGGTTTGAATATTTACCAAGTATGTCTAATTTATGGTCATTACAACTTACCTTCGTACAGATAAGTCTATCTTCCCTATGCTTTTTACTTCTGTTATATAATATGTTTGAATTTGTGACTTACTTTTAAGTTATTCCTTTAGTATTTCTAATATGTCCTTCTCATTTTGTTCTTTTATGCCCATTATTATAAAACTAATATTATTTAAGGGCTCTTATATCTTTATATTTCATATTTTTATGTAAACATATTGAAATATTTATTATTCTATAGAATTTTTAATGTTAATTTTATTTTGTTTCAAATTTATAAATATGAACCACTATAAATTTGAATAATTTGATTATTTTAAATCTATTTATATATTAAAAAAAAATTAAAACAAATAATTAGATGAGTATAATTTTTTTTGGTGAAAATCACATCAAAGTAAATTTTGTCAACGCGTTTTGAACCAGTCAATGTGGTTCATTATTAAGCTAGTTTGAAACGCATCGACAAAATTTACTTTGATGTGATTTTCACTGAGAAATTTTATTCTCATTTTATGGATCACAGAAGCCAAATTCCTAATATATATATATATATATATATATATATATATATATATATATTTAAATAAAAAATCTTATCAATTTTGATATAATAAAATAAATGTAAAACCAATCTCAATTCAAAACGTCATGGATAGCTAGTAGTGAAACTACGATTTTTCTTCACATTAATAAACATTTCAAAATCTTTTTAGAATAATTTTTATGTTTATACGTCAAAGAATACGGCAACCAATATTTCCACTGCTATCGGCCTATTAATGCGATGGCAGATACACTACCCACCGTTAGATTTAAAATTGTTTAAATCTAACTATTGGCAGCGTATCTGCCACCGCATTAATGGGTCGATAGCAGTGGAAATAAGCTTCGCCGGAGAATACTACGGATTAGCTTGTTACGTTATTGGCCGCAGTTTCATAGTTGTCGTCATTAAAATGTCACGTTATCGTACTTTTAAGGTGGGACAATCAGTGAAAAGCAGTTAGAGCTAGTCTTGTCAGAATTCTGGTCTTTCGTGGCCATGTGAGTTGTTGTCAACAACAATGAAGCCGTGTTTTAGGTGTCGAAGCAGTGAGGAGCGCCATCTGTGACGTAAATTAAAGAAAGTAACGAAAAGACTTCCTAAGATAAAGATACATCCATGAAATTTTTTTGCTGGTTGGTGAGGCCATTCGACCACAACAAATATCTAACCTTCGGTTTTGGAAAGTGACAGCTTTTCTGCATTGAGAATATTACGGCTTTTCTATGCTCAAGATTTTTTCGATTGGAATCCTAAAATCGTAATGTGTTCACCTCTGAAATTCAAAAAACGTTACTTCGACCGTAGTTGTATGATTCCAGAATATCAACTTCTTTTTAAATTCGATAGGGCCGATATCCATAGTCCTAATTATTATCAAAATCATTTTGAAAACAAGTGCGGCTACATGAAGCATAGTTTCCCCAAACATTTTCATTAAAATTGAAATGTTTTCCATTTTTTTGAGAGGAAAAAAGCTTTGTTTATATTTGTAATAGTACAATTTCAAATCATCACAGTCCATAGCATTATTCTAATTCTCTGACTAGCATGTATAATAGTATAGTCCAAAGCAAATAGCAATCCAGAAGAGCAACTACGACCAAATGATGTTCAAGTAAGCTACATATAGAAGTCCAAAGCACAGAAACACCACCACGCCAATGGCACAAAGACAGATAAATACAGAGAAAGTGACGTATATACGATGGACATAGTAGAAGGAAAGTAACCACATAAGTGTCCAAAATTAAACAGTTTATTACAAAACAACAACATAACAACAAAAATTCAAGTCATTAGGATAGTGCCCTGTGCAAGGAATAGTGCATCTGGCCGAAAGTAGTCTTGACTATGCTCCCGGTATATGTGAGTGAAGGAGATGTTGTGGTAGGTGTCCCCGATTTTGTCGATTTGTTCCATCCACTATGCTAGAAGAGGTGGGGAAAGTCTTTTTTTTTTTTTGTTTTCATGTCATCTATGATAACCTTGTAATCATCGAATATGAAAATGTTTTCAATGTACAGTTGCCTTGAGAACCAGAGTAATCCCCATAGTACCACAACTTATGCCCTATTGTTTGTACCTGCAACATAGTTATAGTAGATCTTCTACTGGAATCTTTGATCCACTCTGATCCATATGCCGCATCCGCACATGTCTTGTTGAGTCACATCGTCGAAATAACATACAGGGTTAGAAATAGTGTATGGCCTCAAACAACGAGAAATATCCTGTGGAGGCATACCACAAGTATGGTTTCCATCCGAAGTCATCATAATCCTCTGTATGACCTGGGAAACGTTACGGGGGTAGCGTCGAAAATGAGACGATTCCTTACCAGCCAGATAAACCAAGTCGGCAGTAGAGGAATCTTGATGTAGGTACAACCCTTTCTCTTCCACCAAAGTACGCATTCCTTTAGGCTATTATACATTCTATGTTCCACATGCATAATAAGGCATATCTGGGTCCATACCTCAACAACAAAGCAACATTGAAAGAAAAAATGGAAATTATACTCCCCCGCCTTTTGGAACAATGTGCACCAAGCTAGTGCATTCCAACCATGTTTTCATAGGTTCTCCCAGGTTGGGTTCTTGTTTTTCCAAATTAACAAATTGTGTATGATAATTTTGTATGGAATGTGTACCTTCCAGACCTTAGCAAAGCAACATGTCCTTTGTTGTCCCCTAGAGAATTTAAATAAGTACATGTAGGTGTCCCTTGTTTTCACATTTTTATCCCGTGGAGTACTCGCCCATGTTGTGTAGGCCCTGCTCACTTTCCAGCGTAGTCCAACACATCTGATATTGTTTCTGAACTTGTCCCATTCTATGGCAGCATTGGCCACTAGGCCCAGATCCACATATGCATCCATCCAGTGAGGATTGTTGTCCCGCGAATATTTTATAACCTTCTCTATGTATAATACCCCCCTAGCATGTAATCTGACAAGGAGACCATCGCTATGTTGTTTTTCCCCCTCACGCCTCTAATCCAGTCTGCACCTAATATAATTAGATGACCATCCCCGAAATACCAATAGATTCGACTATATAACACATGGTAGATTTTTTTAAATACCTCCCAAATGAAAGATCCCTGTGATTGTCCCAAGGAGCCCGCCCGGTACTAATGTTAATTGTTCTTCTTCTTCAAATATTTATGAAATATAATGTTGTTCTAAATCCCAGGATTAAATAGGCATCACCATAAGAATTTAATCAATAATTTATTTTTTAATATTTGGATATCTAGTAGACCCCAACCACCCAAGTAATTTGGCATGGTGATGCCCTCCCAAGCAGAGAGGTGATACTTAGTCCCGTCCATCTGGCCAGCCCATGTAAGATGTGCCATCAAAGCACGTAGTCACTGTAAGATGGAAGCAAGAAACATATATAGGTGTGCCTAGTAAACACCAAGTTGTTGCAAAACCACGAGTACCAATATATATCGACCTGCAATGGAAACCCAACGAGTGTCCAACATTGTATTTTTCTTTGATATTTTTCCACCAACCATTGCAAATCTGCCACTTTGGAGTTAGTGGGTTTAATTCTAAACCCAAGATATGTAAACCATGTCAATAAGTGTCAATACTTAAATTTGAAGATATTTGCAATTTTTTTAATGCACACCATATCACCTGTAGAGTATAAGATGAAATATTTACGCTCATTTGCCAACATAATGGATGCATTTCCAAATCGAAGGATAATTTCTTGAAGGTGTCGCCATTGTGTAACTTCCAGTTGCCCAAATATCAAGATATTGTCCATAAATAGATTATGTGAGGTCACCACCAACCCCCTAAATTTGATGCCTCAAAATCTACTCACCCAGACAACATTATGAATATTGATGGTAAGGTTTTCCGTCACCAAAATGAATATCAAGGGAGATAGAGAAAAACTGTGTCATAGCACCCCCCTGAACTTGAATTTTTTTTTATGGGAGCCCATTTATAATAACAATAAGGTGTGTAGAATTTATGCAACACATAATCCTCTCAGTGATTTGTACTGATTATCCAATTTTAATAAGGATGAGATGAAGGAATTCCCAATCTACACAGTCATATGCCTTACATAGGTCAAGCTTCATAAAAAGTGCCTCCATTTTCTGAGTATGGATAGTATGTATTGTCTCCTGTGAAATGACAACGACATCATGGATCAACCTACTATGAATGAAAATGAATTGTTCCCTGGAGATGTAGCAAGAGAGGGTAGAATCAATTCATTCAACGATAATATTTGAGATGAGATTATATGTAATATTACAAAGTGATACGGGATGATATTCTGAAAACGAGGCAGGAGTCAACCCTTTTGGAATAAATTCTATAAATGTAGAGTTTATAGCACCAGATATATATCCTTGCATAGACGACTCCTCCACCATCTTAATCATGTCATGAATTAGGATATCATAAAAATATAGAAATAATTCCACAGTCTAGTCATCCGTCCCTGGACTTTTATCCCCCGTAAAGGATTTTAATACCTTAAATACCTCCTCTAATGATACCTCCCTATAAATAGTGTCATTTTGTGCATCATTAAACATGAGGGGTAATTCCACTAATGACTATAACTCATCATCAATATTGTCCCAGGGATGCTTTCGAAATAACGATTCAAAATGTTGAACAACGTCTGCTTGAATTTCCACCGTGGAGTGTACTGAATGTCCCAGTGTAGTCCTAATCTCCCATATATTGTTTCTTTTTCACTATTGGTTGGCGAAATTATAAAAATATTTAGTATTTTGGTCGCCCTCATGTAGCCATATTGCATGGATCTTAATTCTCCATGTTTTATCCTTCATCGATAAGATCTGTCTCTTTCTTCCCTCCAAAATTTTAATTTTGTCCCATATTTCATCAGGATTTTTTTGTACATCCAGTAAATGGATGGTCTCCCTGATTTCCTGTATAATTCCAGCAAGTTCATTAATTAAACAATAATTTTTTTCTCGCTCTCGGGTTCTTACTTTTATTTTATTTCAATGTGGTGAAGCCAACATGTTCTCCATAGGAGAAGTGGTAACCTCCTCCGCCAAAGAATTCCAATGTCCCATAACCAGTACGTTGAAGTTTGGTTCCTCCAGCCAAGATATATTAAACTTGAAGGGAATCCCCTTGTTGGGTATATCAACCCCACAATTCAGGACAATAGAGTGATGATAAAATATTAGGGCATCTTCCACCCATGATATAAAAAAACCCAAGAGCTCGAGGAGATTCTCGTGGAGCATGAAACAGTCGATTCTTTTCATAATATAGGCAGCATTAGAGCGCCCATTATACCAAGTCGGAAAATTTTTGTAAGGAAAAATATCCTGAAGGTAATTAGAATCCAAAACATCATTGAGGTAGTCTTCCATGGGATTGCTACGACTCCACAATCCCGAATGTTTCTACTCAGATAGGTTTTCATTATAATGACTTGCAAATAACAGAGATCTAATTTTTAGAATGGCATAGTTTGCAATGTGACGCCAGAAAGTGAGTTGGTCCAAGTAAGAAGCGTATAGGTTGAGGAAGTATATCCGCTCGGAGAATCCATGAACATAACCAAATGATAATATCCCATCAAATAATTCATAATCTTTGAAATTTGCAAGTTGTGGATCCCAGAGGGCTATGAGTACACCAGATAATTCGATTGATTCCACTGAAACAACATGCCAATGTGGTAACATCTCTCCAAAGTATGAATAAACCCATTCTATACAAGTCATGGGTTCCTGAAAGATAACTAGGTAAGGAATACATGAGGTAGGGAAATTTTTTCGGGATAAGAATTTCGAGTGGTCCCCTAGGCCACACAGATTAATGGAAGTGATTCACCATGGGTACCCCTTGTCAGGCTGGAGTTATCAAAGAACCCGATTGAAAATAGTTGTGATGGGCACCTCGTGAATATTCTCTAGTGCGAGGGAGGGATAAGACATGTCCTCCATTGATAACAGATGTTTACCCTATCCATTACGGCCACCCTTTCAGCAAGTACTGACGTTTTTGGTTGTTTGTAGGAAAATGGAAATGGGAGGGGAGAGGGTCGACCACCTGTGGATGGAAATTAGAGCCAAATCCATGGCTAGGTTGTGGAGAAGGAAGCCCAGGTTTCTACCCACAAAATGATGGGGAGACAATGGCTCAGTGAGTTAGGTCGGGGAAATCAGAGGTGAATGGACCGAGGGGGATGGTAATGGGGAAACATAGGGAGTAGCGGAAGGGGGGGAGAGGATATATAATCAACCATGACGGACCTTGACAACTCGAGAATGACCCTCTGCCCAGTGCTAGTCAGATAATTCTCCACCAATGGAGGATGAAGTAATGTGATCCAGTGCTGAGGTGTGACGTAAAGGTGGAAATGTATGGTGTGGATCATGTTCAATAAGGTGATGATAAATACATGGGTAGGTGGGGAAAGGGGGGAATATTTTACTTCAGAGTCGAGGTAGAAATTTAGGGATGAAATTGTACCTGGAGGTTCCCATGATGCTGGAGAGGATTCTGGCATTGAAATTGGTGAAATAGCATTTTTTCGATCCTGATGTGGTTGAAAATGATCCCAATGTCTGAAACATTATGGACAGGTCTTGAGGAGGTATTCTGTGTGATGACAGAGAAGGCAGCGGAAAGGGACACACTAGTAGTCCAACCTCTACCTATGGATAGCATATTCCCATGTGAGATCAATTTGTGTTGGAATTCCACCTGTGAAACTGATGTCCACTAGAATCCATACAATTTGTTTGTCCAGTTGACCCAGGAACTTTGGGTCTGTGTATATGAAATGATTGATGGCATTACTAATCGACGCTAGGAGTGGCGCATCCAAAACTCCTGTGGGATTCTGGGTAACTTGACCCACACAATATGGTTCATGGGAATATCAAGATTAGGGTTGGAACTAATATACCATGGGTGTAGTGAGAGGAAGCCTCGACCACAAACCAATGGAATAGCTAGGATGTGGGCGGAATCCTCCTAAGAGATGAAATGGAAATTGTACCAATTGTTAATCAGGTAAAAATCCTTCCATGAATAGTCGAGGATATGTCACCATTGTCCACTGACCCAGTCTTGCATGTCACTGTCTTTTTCTCAATTCAAATACCACCTCCTCATGAGTCCTCACTTCCTCAAGTTGGCCACCATATCCCACATAACATCGTATCCAAAGCTGAGAATTTCTATTTCTAAAGGGGGTCGATGAGGTTTATCATCATCCTTTTTTGTTCTGGTATTCTTTACCTATCGATCTTGTTCACAGTCTACATGTGCGCCATTCGTGCAGTTGGAGGGCATGAGAATTTTGGTCGATCGAATCATCACATGTACCTCAGACGTAAATTCCTTATTCCAATATTCAGTAGCCCACGTAGCCTCGATAATTTCTTCTTGTTCAGTGACGTCTGCCTCCAATAAGGCCAAGTATTCCTCTATGCGTGCTATCACATACTAGCTAGACCGATGGATATAACAACCCAGAGAGTAGAAAAATGACAGTATTTTCAGACTATGTGAAAATACCACCTCGAGAATGTTCACCAAATAAATTTGAGGTGTCTCCCAACAATCAACTGACATGGGTAGTAATATATCCCAAAAGAGTAGTCTTCCAACCTTAAATCAGAAATTCCATCCCTTAAATGTAATATCCAGAAAGATATAATTATCACAATTCCCTATGGGGAAACCCAAATTGGGCGAGGACACAGTAAGTAAAGAGGTTGGATCCCAAGAAGTGGAGTGTCCTGATAGCGTCTCCACAGACTGTAGAGAAGTAATTAGGGATGGCCACCATAATTTCAAGTAGAGGGACAATTAATGAAATTCACTCTAAGGAACGAGGATCAAGGCGCTCTGATACTAGCAGGGTTAGGTAAAACCCAACGTTAATTCCTATCGCATGGAAATTTTAATTTGGTGGTGCCCATTGAAAGTGGCCAATTCTGGGAGTTCTAGATTGGAATTATGACCTCAAATACCAATACCCATTTGGCTCCAATTCCTATTCCCCAGATTTTATACCTGTAAGTGGAATTTTATGGTTTGTACCTAATATGAGGGCTACTCCACCGTGCTAATAACCCAATGAAAACATTGTGCCAAAGTGGGAGTGAGTAAATTTATCCCCACCATCAGTAGCAAGAAACTCCTCCATCATCTACTTGAAGCAACAGCAACAGTAGCATCCGCAAAGGTGGCACCTCCTATGGTGGAGTCAAAAACCAACACTTTTACATGGGAGTGAGATAATGAATGAATCTAGCCATTTATGCCAAAGGAAGGTAAGAGGCCTTCGTTCATCACTACCCTCCAGTCTCCACATCAGTCACAAGAAATATTCCAATGAACCTATGCAAATTTCCACTCATCGTGGTAGTGTAGCGTCCTAATTTTTGACATATCAAAGTGAATAATACACATACAGATATTGACCTCCCAATATTAATTCAAACCATCTAGTATCATAGACAGGAATGGAGTCATTACCAGTCAAATTTAAAAACAGAATAAAAATTAAAGCCAATCATAGACTACCTATTACATTGATGGGAACCATAGATGTTTCAACTCATGTTACACCAATAGGAAAAGAACCTAGTTTGTCGAAAAACCTACTTTCATTTACATAGGTAGATCCATTGGTTTCTTTCTTGTCTGAGGAGGGAAAAAATGTATGTTTTAATGTAATAGCCAAAGACTACAACAAAGTCATTGATGAGCTGCACATAGAAGACACTTATTTTTCACCATCAGAACAAATATTCTTCAACCAAGTGTTCTACATATATGTGTATCCTTAGCACTTTGTACTTGTGGAAAATGTTACATTCATTCATCAATTGAGAGACTAAGGAAAATCATTTGTTACACAATCGAAAAAACGAACCAAAGAAGATCTCCAGCACATGAAAAAGAAACAGAAATATGATACAATAACAAACCATCAACGGAAAAAGTGATATGTTTCACTAACATACCATCAAGGAAAAATTAAAAGTGATATGTATGAAGATACATGACTAAGGAAGAAAACATGAACCACCCCCTTAAAGGAAAAATTATGGCCCAAGCAAAAACAAAGTGAGATGAGAAATACACAAAGGATCCCTCACTTCGAATGGATCCATCCATTATTTGTTCCAAAAACATATGGAAAGGAAAAAGAGAGATAACACCCTTGGATAGGGAATTTTCTTCGGCATTCTTCCCTCTATAGAGGTGTTGAAATGATGTTGGGAAAAGTACTGAGAGGGGGGGGGGGGTGAATCAATATTTACAATATCCTCCACCTTACTTTTTCTTTTACTAATTTCTATATGTGACCTTGATTATCCCATTGATTATCCTAACTAGCGTATGTATAACTAGCGTATCTATGTGGCTATCCTAAAAGAAACTTATCTATACCCAAATAAATTAACTATTGAGATAAATATTCAGAGAAATTAGTTAGCCCAGATCATCAGTTATGCATTCGATAGTTAAGAAGTAAACATGTATATTAATAATAGAATAAATCATCAAACAATATGAACACCATGATTTAAGGTGGAAACCCAAGTCGGGATAAAACCACCAATGTTTTCCTCTTTGTCTTCAATATTTATTATATAGAAAAATTCTTAAATTTGTATACTAATGCAGAATTATATCAGTACACAAGCATCCACATGTAGAAGGCTGAAACCTTCTCTCATTCTCGAGCTACTACTGGAAGGGAGCCCCAACCCCCTAATATCATTTACCAGCCACTATTAGAAGGGAGATACAACCCCCTGAATAGAACATCAACTTCTACTGGTAGGAAACTTCTACTTCCACACTGAAGGCTTCAACCCTCAGACCCACTAAACACCATGTTTCATAAATTTTCACATTAAATCCAACAACTTCAACACAACTCAATATGTAGATCAATAGTAATAGCGATTACCCAAAATTTAAACAGAACAGAGAGATCATTGTAACCAGAACACAGTAATAAACCCATATTTCTGAACTAACATGCAGAAACAATCTCAACCTTGATCATTCATAGAATCAAATGTATACGCTAAATTACGTACTACAACCTGCACATATATGTGCTTTGCTGCAACCCAACCTTCGTATATATCTTTGTATACTGAATGTTAAGAATCTGATAAGACTCAAAATAGGTCTATGAAATTCAGTCATACTTAGTCAGATTTACAGAACCCTTATTCAGTCAGTAGCGTCCATCATATTCAATCAGTTAGTGATTGATCATAATTGTACATAATCAACTAGCGGCATATACAATATTAAAACAACCTAGATCTACATTAATACTTTATTGAAAGAGAATAGAAATATAGTAGAAATAATCAAATAACCTCTTCAATATGCTTCAAAAAATCCTAACTTCCATACACACATTTGTTGAAATGAACCCACCTGTATACGTGCTTTTACCATGATGAACGAGCGTATAGATTTGTAAATATCCAGCACTGCATAAAGTTTCAGATCAACTCACTTACTCAGATCATACCCTTCACTTCAGCAAACATGCACTGGATCATAGATCTAAAGATTTCACAAACAGATTAAGCAAATGAATAGAATTTTTAGATCTAGAGATACTCATCCATTATTGTATTCATAGTTGCCTTATTATTCCAGATATATTCATAAACTATAACCCCTTCCATTCATATATACTTCAGAGTGAAGTATTCAATCAAACCCAAAAAATTGCATGCCTTGCACTATGACCTTCTTCTCATATATCTTGATTCTTTCTCAATACCATGAGCCAAAACTACACAAGTGTTGATGGTATTCTTAGACAAAATCAAATAGTCGACACAACGCTCAATACGTTTCGCCAAAACCATGGTGAAGACCCCTCGTATCATAAACTTAGAGTGCAAAAGGCATATGCTACTTTTATTCTTCTTTTCGGCGTGTATACGTGACTTTTCCTGCCTGAAATCACATATAGATCCTTAAATATGAACATTAACCATCTTCTACTAGATCTTATGCAAAACCACAGTGCTTCTCCAGAAGCCATATACTTCATCTTTTGCAAGTGAGTTTCCATCAAGGACAACAATATGTAATCATAAGAATCATAATGCCAACAATCTCCCCCTTTTGACTTGATGACAACCATGTTGGAGTTTGATCACCACAACCTGGACATATAAGATATAAACATTATTCAAACACCAAATACTATCCCATTTTCACATCAAGAGAAAATGACAAACTAAAGATCCCCGTGAGCACATGTTGAGGCTTCAGATTCTCAATAGAATACATGACTCTATAACTCAACTGAGTATGACCTTTCCTATCACCAAGGACTCATACTTATATCAATTATCGAACCGAGTGGAATTTCATATTGAATCAACTACCCAACCAAGTGTGTTTACATATTTTAACAAGACCATACATGACTAAATATGAAAATGTTTACGTCATAGGTCTCAACATGATCCTTACAACAAATTACATATATGAGTTTTTATAACCAAGACTAAAGAATATCAAAAGAGATATCAACATAATGCCAACAATGCATTCTTCTTAGTAGGGCTAATGCTCCCCCCTAAACCTATGCATCCTGAACACCTTCAACAACCAATTCATCAAAGAATCTTAATCAAGTAGGTAGATATCATGGAAAGGGACTGTAAGATGAATATCAGAGCAACAGAATTTACCCATCAACACCTGAGAACCAGAGCCAAAAATATGACTCAGGTTGTTCCGAAGGCTGACCCATATATTTTATGACAACAAGATCCATACGCGATCATATAGAGAGAAACTCATGTATATACGCGACTCATCTTCATGAAACCAGCGTATAGAATTTAATATTTTGAAATCAAACTGATTTTATAAGTGAGGCAGAGAAAACTCCTAGCTTGTGTCTGAGATATTGAAATGCGTACCTCATACAAGGTTTAGTAAATATATCAAAAAATTGTTTTTTGGAGGGAACATACTCCAATTTTACCTTTTTCTCAAGCACTTTTTTTCGTAAAAAGTGATACTTGATAGGAATGTGCTTTTTTTTGAAATGCATAACAATATTTTTTGAGATACTGATAGCACTTGTACTATCACATATGATGGAGATGAGAGAATAAAAATTTATTTGAATATCTTGTAATGTCTACATCATCCAAACAAGTTGTGTGCAACATGATCAGGTAGCCACATATTCTGCTTCTGTTGTAGATAAGGTAATGGAACTTTGTTTCTTGTTGTACCAAGATACTAATCAGGGCCCCATATAAAATGCACCACCACGAATGCTTTTTTGATCATCAATATTTCCCAGCCAGTCCTCATCTGTGTAAGGACGAAGAGTAAGATGAACATTATTTGGATAGTATACACCAAAATATTAATTTCCTTGAAGATATTTTAATATTATTTTTATGTCTTGAAGATGTGATTCCTTTGGATTAGCGTGGAATCATCCAACTATACCAACTGCATGCATAATATCTAGACTAGTACCAATTAGATAAAGTAGACTTCCAATCATAGATAGATACTCTGGTTGTTTTACCATGGTAGAATCAGAACTGAGGTTACATTCGGTCACCATTGGAGTGCTCACAGGTTTCTATTATTCCATCCCATACTCTTTCAGGATCTACTTGAGATATTTTTTTTATAATAGAAATATGTCGTCTTTTTCTTGTTGCACTTGTAAGCCAAGAAAATATGTTAGTTCCCCATGTAATGACATTTCAAATTCTTGTTGCATAACATAAGCAAATTTCTAACTCATGGATTCTTCATTACTCCCAAAAATGATCTCATCAACATAAACAACAATAATGAATAGTTTATCATTCACAATTTTTGTGTATACATTACTATCAGCAGATCCTTTTATGAAACCTTGTTGAAGATATTTGTCAAGACGATAGTACCATGCCCGAGGAGTCTGTTTTAGACAATATAGAGGCTTTTTGAGTTTGCAAGAAAGTTTTTCATCATTTATGAGAATGAATCCTTCTGGTTTCTTTATATAAACTTCTTCTTCTAGATCACCATTCAGGAAAGAATATTTTACATCCATATGATAAACTTTGAATTATTGAAAACTTGTAAAAGCAAGAAATATTCTTATGGATTCAAGTTTGGCTACAAGTGAAATTTTTTCTTCAAATTCTATAACTTTTTCTTGAGCATACCCTTTACAAACAAGTTTAGCTTTGTTTCTAATAACATTTCCATTTTCATTTAATGTGTTTTTGAATATCCATTTTGTTCCAATAATATTTTTAACATGAGGTCTTGGAACCAATTCCCAGGTATTATTATTTTCAATTTGATCAAGTTCTTCATTCATGGCATGAATCCATCATTCATCTTTAATAGCTTCATTTATATTATGTGGTTCAATGGTGGATAAGAATTCCATATAACTAGGATATCCTACAAGAGTTCTTCTAGTTTGAACCCTTGATTGACTTCCTCCCAAGGTTTGAGATTCTCGATGATTCTTTTGAACATACCTGGATGAAGCCTTTTCTGATATATCTTCCTCTGGTGCTTCATTGGCTTCTCCTTATATATTGTTTTTATTTGATGAGGGAAAATATGCATCATCATCATCCTCATTTGTTGGTATTTCCCTTTTGGGAGTTGTGAGAGACTCATCAATTACAAAATCAATACATTCAAAAATCTTATGAAGTCTTTTATTGAAGCATTTGTATGTTTTACTTATAGAAGAGTAACCAAGAAATATTCCTTCATATGCTCTGGGCTCAAACTTACCAAGTTTTTAATCATTATTTTTGATTAAAAAAATTCTTTCAAAAACTCTAAAATGCTCCAGAGTGGGAAGATTACCATACCAGAGTTCATAAGGATTTTTATCATTCTTTAAACAAACATGAGCCTTGTTGAGAATGTTTACTATAGTATGTGTTGCTTCTCCCCAAAAGGTGTTAGGAGTCCCATATTCATCAAGCATAGCACGAGCCATTTTCTGAACTATTCTATTCATTCTTTCTTCCATGCCATTTTGTTGTGGAGTTCTAGCTACATAAAAATGTCTTTTTATGAAATATTGTTCATAGAAATCAAAGAACTCATCTGATATGTATTCTCCTCCTCATGCATATCTAAGACATTTGAATTTTATCTCTAATTCATTTTCAACCAAAACTTTGAAGATCCTAAAATTTTCAAATGCTTCATCTTTATGTTTCAATAAGCTGATCCAACACATCTAGAAAAATCATCAATGAATAGGATATAATATTTTTCTCCACAAGGTGAATCTTTCCTTACAGGACCACATAAATCAGTATGTATAAGTTCAAGAGGCTTACATGTTGATCCTTCTTTGGCATTAAGTTTCACCCTTGTTTGCTTACTGAATTGGCATTATTTTCATATGGTGCTTTCAGGTAGAGTGATGTTGGGTAGATCATGAACATATTTGAGTCTGCTTGATTTTCTTATTTGAGAAAATATCAACGGTCCCAACCTTCTATGCCATAACCATTTTTTTTCAAATTTACATAGATAGCATTTCTCTTGGCAACCTTTTAATATATATAGATGGCTTGGTGTCCTTGTTCCTTTTATTACTGTCTTTCCCGTGTCAAGTTCACGAGCTACACACTCTGTTGAGGTAAAGACAACTTCATTTCATTGATCACACATTTGAATTACACTCAACAATTTATGCTTTAATCGGCTAACGTACACAACATTGTTAGCCTTAACCTTTTATTTTATAAAAGCATATCCTTTACCCTTAATGATAGTAGGAGAGTCATTTCCAAAGGTAACATTATTTTCCCGATCTAATGCATTGTATGAAAGAAGTTTATCTTTATCACATGTCATGTGATTTTGATGGAGGTTACCCTACAAAACCCTGCAATACCCAGAATCTCAGGCTACAATGCATATAAAAATGCAATTCCAAATTCATGCCAAGTAATTCCATTCTCTGGAAATTTCAACTCATGCGGAAGCTTTACTTCATCAATTATCACTTTAAGGTTATAGAACCAATAATCAACCACTGTATATGGAAGTTTCCCTTTCCTTTAATTATGGAAAATTCATACATTAAACCTCATTTCAATTTAAATGAAATTAAATCAAATCAACATTTCAATGTTCCCAAAAACCAAGGACCTGGAATTCATCCTCTCTTCAATGCGCTGAATTCAACATTTGGAGATTATGAAACCCCAAATTTAATGTGCCACGGCTTTTCATATTGAACCTAATAATTAATATATTTCTACAACCCAAAGTTATGAAATATTATAGGTTCAAGACTTTCAGTAAACCGATGTTATGAAATGTTATGATTTCAAGACTTGGTTCAAGATTCCACTACAGCGCCGCTATTTAACGCATCTTAGCCATCGATTCTGTTATTAAACACATGAACTAGTTTTAAAAAAACACAATCAAATAAGCACGCATCTACTCACCATTCACCAACTGGCGCTTTTAACATCGCATCAAACTCACCAATATTAACACTGCACTATCAAACAATTTAAACGTACTTTCTCTGTGCCTTCATGAGACCATACAACTCCATTTCTGCGGTCGTATAAGAATGTTGGCACTACAATATTTCACTCACCAAATCTGTCAATTTCATTAATGCTTTGTTCCTCTTCTTTGCTCCTCGCACTTCATTATTTATATGTTTTTGCATATCATCAATATGTCATCACTACTCTTAGCACCCCTTCTCTTTCTGCTAAATATTGTAATAGCTTCATTCTGTATTGAAATCTCGATCATGTCACCAACTTAAGTGGAATTCACAGCATTTATTTCAGTGGATACTGCTCTGAACAAACGATATGGACAGTAATTCTATCAATTGGTTTAATGCAAAAAACCTGCATCTCCATAAAATGTTAACACATTATTAATATCAACGCATTCTGCACAACAGTTCGTTTAAATTTTTATCAAAGTGACTATGCCATTCCTGAAATTGACCTAACAAAGTCGTCATATCAATCTCCACTCGATTGATATTCAAACCAATCCTCCTCCATGGATGATCGATTTTCCTACGTCCTCTATCCAAATGTTTATTTGGACTCTGCGCCATTGCTACATTCCATCTTTTTCAACGCTGTAAATCGACTTGAAAACATTCTCACATTTCTACAATTGAATCATCGACCTTCCATTCATGATTGATGCTTCGAATTTCCATTTAAACTTATGGCAATCATTGTGTGTATTAAATTTCAATTCTGCGCTATCTGCAAATCTTCAGAAAGTTGGAATTATTTAAAAAATATCGATTTTCCCTACAGAGTTTTGTCTACTACAATTAATAACATCGATTCTTTCAACTTATGTGCAGAGTCACATCACAAAGGTTATTAAAACCAAACGTATTCATACAAAATCAAATTCAACAATGTGCATATGGCTCAAAAATCAAATTCTACATTGATATAAAAAAAAGCAATTACAAATAACGTCTCATTCATGGCCAGATATTCAAAATCCATGGCCCTTTCAGCTGTACATAGATGTATAGGAAAACCCCTGTCTCCTACTTCTCTCCCTATTCTATTCTACCTTCTCTATTTTTCCTTTGAGGCATATCAATTTATATAAATTTAAAATGATCTAATTTTAGTTCAATCCCTTTAATATCTCAACAAATCCCCAAATATCTCAACACCCCCAAAGTCTAGATCTTTATCCGTAAAATCTTGCAACTAAATCTATCTTAGGCTTCCTAATTATCTCTTAGATATATCTCATCTAATTTCTCTCATGTTTTCCAGTTGTTTGGAAAAATTTACAAATTATCACAAATAATTAATTTAAAATATAATTTAATCACTCAAAAATCCTATTAATATTTACATAAATTTAGTATTTCTCAAAAACATGAGACCCCTAGTTTAAATAAAAATACAAGATATTTTCCCAAGCTAATGCTCCTGCATCGGACTCCCAAGGTAGAAAATGATCATGATCTCCTGATCATGCATTTAAGTCTTTGTCCGCCTGGATCCCACACCTTGTTCTGCAACTTATTATCAATTTCTACTGTCGTATGTTGCTTTTCTCTAGGTCTCCATATCTTATGCTGTCTTGCTCCACTCGCTGCACTTTCACAATATGTCTCCATCTTCAATTTGTTGTTGCTGCTTCTCTTCCTCTTTCTTATTGATATCTTTATCTGAGATACTTTCATCATGATTCTTCTGATTAATTCATTTCTCTGTCCAATAAATATTCAGACTGTTGATTTCTTACTGCCTACTGAGCTAAGACGCCTTACTCAGTTCTTACTCGTTTAGTCTTTACTCATTCAGTCTTTACCTCTATTCTTGTTTCCGTTCTTACCGCCACCCAATCATCCATGCCCTCTTGTATTCTACAACGGAAAACTTCTTCTCTGCCTTCTCCTATCAGCAACTTACTAGACTGGTACATTGTGTACTCCTTTCTGTTGTCTTCATCTTCTTGTATTTGTAATTTCCAATTCTGAAATTGAGATTCTTCCTGTACTGAATCTTGACTATTCAGCATCATCTCCAGCAACATAACTTCTTCATCTCATGGATTTGAAATTTCCACAGAATTTTCATCTTTCTCCTTCATTTGACTGCTCAACTAAGTCAAATGTTCTTCAGTACCTGCAATAACACCTGCATTCACAAAACACTTGTTAAAACAAAAATCGTAAGGCATCAATGCTTTCATCCTCTTTGCCAGCACTTCAGTATGCTGCTCTAAATTTTCCATCTCAATCAACACATCAGTATGCTGATTCTCTCTTCCCCAATAATTCTCTGAAGAATTCTTAAGACTCACAACCACTCTTATTCATACATCATCTGTCTCCATGATGTCTTTCTTCTCTCGTTCACTGTAATGAACTCTTTCTTCTGCTGCAATTTCCCTGTCATACTCTGAATTCACTAACAAGTATTCCAACAACACAAATTCTCTGTGGCATTGCTGAAGCATAACATCATCATGTATCATCCCTGCATTCATACACAACTTGTCAGTTTGAAAACTACAAGTTTCAATAGTCTCAACTGTTGCTTCACCTATCAGTGCTTCAAACTGATCCACTTTTTCCGCATCCACTAGAACTTCCTCTTGTACTGTAATAGCTTCAAGTACAAACGCATCAATGCTTTCTTCTTCAGATTACTTTTCCATCCTTGTGACCGCTTCACAAGATTGTGCATCCTCCTCAGTAAAACCTGTAATCACATCACAATTGTCAGCTACAAAAATACAAGAGTTCACATTATCCAGCTGATCTGGATCTGCCCAGTAACTCAAGAAATCATCAGTGATCTCTTCTTCCGTTTCATCAATGGAAACCTCCACTTCCAACTCAGCTGCTCTGATTTGTCCACGTCTCAACTGTATACTCATCATCTGCTCGAGCTTCTTCAGATCTTCTATTAACTGCATGTTTATCTGTTGATCTCTTTTCTGTTGTAGCCTCTGCCACTTCACTCTCTTCCTCATGGTCCAACCATGTCTCTGGTTTCTCACATTTCCCTATAACAATTCCATCAATAACTCGAGATGAACCACGATCTCATCTTTCTCTTTCTCATACTCTTCATCAGTCAACTGTTGTCTTATGCCATTTTCCTTGGCATATTTCTCCCTCTTTCTACTGCGGCCTCTTTCTGAACCTCTGCTCTCTCCTTTATGACTTTCAGTAGTCATCTCCTTCGCCATGAGTTTCTCCCTCATGAGTTGCACCAAGCCTCTGCAACAGTAAACTCTTCTGCTACCACTTACCTCACCAATCCCTTTCTCTGGATCTCGTCTTTTGGTAATCACCGGTCCTTTACTGGAACCCTCTCGAGAATTTCTCCACTACTCCTTCAGGCTTCACTTATCTGCAACTTTATTCAACCTCTGTTGAATCTTCAGGTTCTGCCACTCTCTCTTAGAATCCCCTGCTAGATTCCATCACCACTACACTCCAGCTGTGATATGCTGAGACTTTCTCAATATGCCTACAACCAAATTCTACAAACAGTATTCAAACCAGAGTTAAATATCAACTGCAAACTCACCTTCGAGATCCTGTTGATCTTGGTTCACTTTTTCAACTGCATTGCATCCCTGTGCTATAACCTTCACCAGTTTCAAAATATGTCATTCATTTATCACATGCAATTAACTCAATTTAATTTAAAAACTTAAACCTTCACACAGAACTATTCCTGCTCTGATACCAAAATGATGTAGGTTACCCTGTAAAACCCTGCAATACCCAAAATCTCAGGCTACCATGCATATAAAAATGCAATTCCAAATTCATGCCAAGTAATTCCATTCTTTGGCAATTTCAACTCATGCGAAAGCTTTACTTCATCAATTATCACTTTAAGGTTATAGAACCAATAATCAACCACTGTATATGGAAGTTTCCCTTTCCTTTAATTATGGAAAATTCATACATTAAACCTCATTTCAATTTAAATGAAATGAAATCAAACCAACATTCCAATGTTCCCAAAAACCAAGGACCTGGAATTCGTCCTCTCTTCAATGCGCTCAATTCAACATTTGGAGATTATGAAACCCCAAATTTAATGTGCCACGGCTTTTCATATTGAACCTAGTAATTAATATATTTCTACAACCCAAAGTTATGAAATATTATAGGTTCAAGACTTTCAGTAAACCGATGTTATGAAATGTTATGATTTCAAGACTTGGTTCAAGATTTCACTATAGTGCCACTATTTAACGCATCTTAGCCATCGATTATGTTATTAAACACATGAACCAGTTTTAAAAAAACACAATCAAATAAGCACGCATCTACTCACCATTCACCAACTGGCGCTTTTAACATCGCATCAAACTCACCAATATTAACACTGAACTATCAGACAATTTAAACGTACTTTCTTTGCGCCTTCATGATACCATATAACTCCATTTCTGCAGTCGTATAAGAACGTTGGCACTACAATATTTCACTCACCAAATCTGTCAATTTCATTAACGCCTTGTTCCTCCGCTTTGCTCCTCGCGCTTCATTATTTATACGTTTCTGCATATCATCAATTTGTAATCACTACTCTTACCACCCCCTCTCTTTCTGCTAAATATTTCAATCGCTTCATTCTG
Organism: Pinus albicaulis; assembly: GCA_034641835.2. NCBI lineage: Eukaryota > Viridiplantae > Streptophyta > Pinopsida > Pinales > Pinaceae > Pinus > Pinus albicaulis. The sequence continues at coordinate 22,631 of JAXQQM020066950.1, read as the reverse complement.
TATTGAAATCTTGATCATGTCACCAACTTAAGTGGAATTCGCAGCATTTATTTCAGAGGATACTGATCTGAAAAAACGATATGGACAGTATTGCTATTAATCGTTTTAATGCAACAAACCTGCATCTCCATAAAATGTTAACACATTATTAATATCAACGCATTATTCACAATATTTCGTTTAGATTTTTATCAAAGTGATTACGCCATTCTTGAAATTGACTTACCAAAGCCGTCGTATCAATCTCCACTCGATTAATATTCAAACCAATCCTCCTCCATGGATGATCGATTTTTCTACGTCCTCTATTCAAATGTTTATTTGGACTCTGCGTGATTGCTACATTCCATATTGTTCAACGCTTTAAATCGACTTGAAAACATTCTCACATTTCTACAATTGAATCATAGACCTTCCATTCATGATTGATGCTTCGAATTGCCATTTAAACTTATGGCAATCGCTGTGTGTATTAAATTTCAATTCTGCGCTGTTTTCAAATCTTCAGAAAGTTGACATTATTTAAACAATATTGATTTTCCCTACAGATTTTTGTCTACCACAATTAATAACATCGATTCTTTCAACTTATGTGCAGAGTCACATCACAAAGGTTATTAAAACCAAACGTATTCATACAAAATCGAATTCAACAATGTGCATATGGCTCAAAAATCAAATTCTACATTGATACAAAAAAACAAAAATTACAAAGAACCTCTCATTCATGGCCAAATATTAAAAATCCATGGCCCTTTCAGCTGTACATAGATGTATAGGAAAACCCCTGTCTTCTACTCTCCCTATTATATTCTACCTGGTCTATTTTTCCTTTGAGGCATATCAATTTATATAAATTTGAAAGATCTAATTTGAGTTCAATCCCTTTAATATCTCAAAAAATCCTCGAATATCTCAACACCCCTAAAGTCTAGATCTTTATCCCTAAAACCTTGCAAATAAATCTATCTTAGGCCTCCTAATTATCTCTTAGATATCTCTCATCTAATTTCTCTCATGTTTTCCAGTTGTTTGGAAACATTTACAAATTCTCACAAATAATTAATTTAAAATATAATTTAATCACTCAAAAAGCCTATTAATATTTACATAGATTTAATATTTCTCAAAAACATGAGACCCCTAGTTTACACAAAAATACAAGATATTTTCCCAAGCTAATGCTCCTGCATCAGATTTGAAAATCTGCTATCAATGTACCATTTATTTTATTCTCCTCCTAAAAATAAAGATATGTCGTAACTTTCAAACTATAAGTCCTTCTTTATCCATACCTTGGAACTTGTCAGTATCTGTTCTTTTGGATGAATTTTGCACCTACATTCAGATTCTTCATGTCCAAAGTTATTGAAAAATTAACATCCCATTTCGCCTTGAAGAAGAGAAAAATTGTTATAAGTAATCTTCATTTTCCCTGTCTTGTTTCTTTGCTTCCTTGCTTCTCTGGTCATGACGGTTTTGTATGCAACACATTGAGCAGCTTTATGACCAAAAATATGACATAAGAAACATTTTCCATTAAAGAAGAAATTTCTGAGATGATGGAACCTTCTATTGATGTTTACCTTTTGATTGATATTTCTGTTATTTCTCACCCTTGAATTGAAGTGGTATTTACCTGGGCATTGTATTTTTTCTTTTGTTGAGTGATGAAGTGTTGCTGGCTAGCTTTAGATGCATTTAGATAGCTTGTTGTTGAAGACTGAGAATAGTCACAGATATATCCAAGACCTGTCTTTACAAGAGGAGAGCGTTGAACCTTGATAATCTCATCTAAGGTTTCAGATCCTTTAGAAAATCTAAGATTTAAAGCTTTTAATTTTTTAATATCCTTTCTTAGACATACTATTTCACATTCTAATTTCTCATTGTGCTTATCCTTTTCTATGAGTTGATTATTTAGAGTATCTATGGCTATTTTTTTTTCTTCCAAACATATTTTGAGTTGATTTATTTCTTCAAGAAAATTATTTTCTTATAAACATCCATAAAATTATCTTTAGCCTCACTAGTGTCCTTTTCAAATGCCACGAGTAGTCTAATATCTTGATCAAATTATCCTTTTTCACTATTCGATATACCATCACTATCCTCATGAGTATAGTAACTTTTTATATTGATAAATCATTTCTTATTAAAATTTTCTAAATACTTTCCCTTTTCATTATTATATCTATGAGGACATTTAGCAGTGTAATGACCAACATTTAGCAGTGTAATGACAAAAATTTCAAAGGAAGCTTACCTCTAAACCTTCCAGTGCCAAGTTGAAGTTTCTTTACAAAAAATTTCTCATCTTCTTCTAATACATACCTTGATTCCTTTTGTTCCTTCTTGTCCTTGCTTTTTTAAGTAGCTCTAAAAAAAATTCTTTGACTTTAGACAAACCTCCTTTCCTCATTTCACGCATAGTAAAAACCCAATGAAGTTGAACAATAATAAGAGTTTGTATATCCTTATTCTCTTCAATAGCAGAAACTTTTTTCCTGAATTTAGTAGTCATAGATCTTAAAACGTTTTCTACTAGAGTGGTGTCACTTATGACTTCACCCAGATTTCCCATATGATCTACGATCTCATCTAGACGTAAAAATAAACTAGCAGCACTTTCATCATTATGCATTCTGATTTTTTCATATTGAATTCAGAGAGTTTGGAGTTTAGCACTTTTTACCTTGGAATTACATTCATAGCTCAGAATGATTTTGTCCCATATCTTGTTTGTTTTATTTAACTGCATAACTTTGAAAAATTATGATTCAGCCAGACTCCCCAATAATGAATTAACAACCTTTGCATTGGTTTCATAGTTCTTCCTTGCTGCTAGATCTGCTAGAACTGAGGCTGAATATTAGTAACCACCTTCAACTATAGCCCAAACATTTGCTACAAGAGATTGAAGATAGGATATTTTCTTTGTCTTCCAAAAGATCAATTTGTTTCTATTGAAGAGTGGTGGTCTCATAGATGTTGTCCCAACTTGATTTCTCATCTTAGATGATTTTCCTACTAGCGATTATGCTTCTTTAGAAGGACCTACTCTGATACCAATTTTTTGGAAAAATACTGAGAACGAGGGCAGAAGGGGGGGGGGGGGTGGGAGTGAATCTATATTTACAAGAACCACAATATTTTACTTTTATTTTACTGATTTATATATGCGAATTTGATTATCCCAACTAGCATATGTACGCGGCTATCCTAAAAGAAACTTCGTATACCCAAATAACTTAACTGTTTAGATAAATATTCAGAGATATTACTTAGCCCTGATTATCAGTTATTCATCAGATAGATAATCAGTAGACATGTGCAGTAATAATAGAATGAATCATCACACAAGAGCATCACACATGAACACCAGGATTTAAGGTGGAAACCCAAGTCAGGAGAAAACCACTATTGCAGTCATATATGTCTTCAATATTTATTATATAGAAAATTTCTTACAATGTTGTACTGATGCAGACTTATATTAGTACGCAGACATCCACCTGCAGAAGGCTGCAACCTTATCTCATTCTACAGCTTCTACTGGAGGGAGCTCCAACCCCATGATATCATTTACTAGCCACTACTAGAAGGGAGCTACAACCCCCTTAACAGAACACCAACTTCTACTTCCACACTGAAGGCTTCAATCTCAGACTCACTAAAAAACACGTTTCATAATTTTTCACACTCGAACCAATAGATTCACCACAACTTAATATGTATATCAATACCAATATCCATAACCCAAACTTAAAATAGAACATAGATATCAATGTAACTGTAACAGAGTAATAAGACCATATTTCTGAACTAACATGCAGAAACAATCTCAACCTTCATCATTCATAGAATCAAATGTATAAGCTACTTTAAATACTAGAACCTACGTATATGCGTGCTTTCCTGCACACCAACATTTGTATAGATATTTGTATAATAAATGTTAAGAATCTGAGTAGACTGAGAACAGGTCTCAGACATTCAATCATACTTAGTCAGATTTACAGAACCCTTATTCAGTCGGTAACATCCACCATATTCAATAACTGAGTCATTGATCATAATTTTACATAATCAACTATCAACATATATAGTATTCAAACAACCTAGATCTACATGAAGAATTTATTGACATACAACAAAAATATCACAGAAATAATCAGATAACCTCTTTAGCAAGCTTTAGAAAACCCTAACTTCCATGGACACTTTTGTTGAAACAAACCCGCGTGTATACACGCTTTTACTGTGACAAACCATTGTATAGATCTATAATTATTTAGTACTGCATAAATTTTTAGATCAACAGACTTACTCAGATCATACCCTTCACTTCAACAAACATGCGCCAGATCATAGATCTGAAGATATCACAAACAGATCAAGCGAATGCATAGTATTTTTAACCTAGATATCCTTATCTATTATTGTATTCATAAGTGCGTCATTATTCCAAATCTATTCATAAACTATAACCCCTTCCATTCAAATATACTTCAGAGTGAAGTATTCAATCAAAACCAAAAAAAATTCACACCTTGCACTATGATCTTCTTCTCCTTATATATCTTGAGTCTTTCTTAATACCACGAGCCAAAATTACACTAGTGCCAATGGTATTGTTGGATGCAATAAAAAATATTACACAACGCTCAATACTGTTGTCTAAAACCATGGTAAATACCATTGGTATCATACATTTAGAGCGTAAAAGGCATACGTTATTTTGATTCTTATTTTTCGCATGTATACGTGACTTTGCCTGCACAAACTCACATATAGAACCTTAAATATGAACATTAACCATATTCTTCTAGATCTTGTGCAAAACGACAATGCTTCTCCAAAATCCATATACTTTAGGTTTTGCGAGTGAGTTTCCATCAAGGAAAACAATATGTAAACATAAAAATCATAATTCCAACAAATGAAACCTCTGAGAAGAGAGCCTTAAGGTCTAAAATTCATTGCATCCAGTTGAGAAGGGTTGGAACCTGAAAAAAAGAAAAAAACTAGTGTTTTATCGATCATATCGTGGAAAGGGAGCCCCTAATTATTAACATACTCTCAATGATAAGCCATTGAGCCACCTGTAATGCTCTATATAAAGCCTAAATATTAGCCCTGCAATTTTTTCACATACCCTCAAATCATCTAAAGTGAAAGGATAGAAGATAGTCAAAATGGAGAGAGACTCTACACCCACAAAGCCCATTAGCAGAGGTCCCATAAAATAAACAAATCGGAAAGGTATTAGCTAGATAAAAAAAAATAACAGACCAGGAATGAGTCTTAGGGGTCCATGGCCCCACCTCCATGAAATATGCCACAATATGGAGGGAAACAAAAAATGCATGAGGGGAGGATACTTCAAAGATGCATTCATTTCGAGCATTGCTATATAAGCCTAATTTTTTTGTTCCAAAGCACTTATGCTATCTACCACAATAGTATAGTCTACCTGAATCTCTAATCTCAAGAGTGAAATCACCCTCTTCCAAATGTCTTGGGAAAATGGCCAGAGGATGAATACATGGAAAAAATTCTCCATCGCTAACTTACAAAGCGAACATCTTCCAGGGCTGATAAAACATTTCTTTAAAAGGGAGTCCCAAAGTGAGAATATAGTTGTGGAGTATTAACCCATTAATTAAATGAATATATAAGAAAAATCCATTTTTTTAAAAGAAATTTTAGAATATGTTTAAGAAATTAGATTAATACAATCCAATAAAATGATAAAATATGATACATTACTAGAAAATTACTACAAATCCTCAAAAGAACACTTTATAAATCTAAATAATTACATAAGTGTTTAACTATTTTGATAAACTTATACATGTGTGTATGTGAGAGTATATGTATACATATATATATATATATATATATATATATATATATATATATATATATATATATATATATATATGAAATTATTACGTAATCAAATATAAAATGAAATATTTGAAATTAACATAAATTTTTGATATATTAAATTTAAAAACAAAAATTATACTTATAATTTATATTCTAATAAAGAATATTTTTTAATTAAATTTACAAATTTTATTGAGGAGCAAAATTATATAATTAATAAAATAAAATTTGAAAAAAAATAACATGAAAAAATTATTTAAAATGAATTTGTTGTAATATGCAGATACCTTTTATTGTCTATGATCAACAAATATCTTCACTTTACACCAACAAAATTTGAATTTAATTAAGAAAAAAAATTATTTAATTACTTAATAATCTTGAATCTCAAATTATTCTCAGTAATGAAAATATCTATTGATCACTTATTAACTAATTGGTTCCTTACGTTATAGTCGTGGTATTTTATAATGAAGAATATAAGGTTTAATCCTCAAGATTATACTGGTTTATTGTATTAGAAATTATGAGAGAGCAGAAACGCACAATATTCACACACACAATAATTGAATTTCTATATTATAATCAAATGAATATATCACAATTTTATAGTGCTGCTGAGATCCAACTAATTCCACTGTTGGAGGGAGAAGTTGAGTGAATCTCTCAACATCCTCCAACAAACCAAACCAATCCCTAATATGTAGTATGCATCATAAATGAGGCATTATCTCAAACACTCTCCCTTAATGCCTACATTACAGAAATGGAGAACACACTAATTTAATACAAACATTTGTCTGCCCTGGTCTTCATTAAGATTTGTACCCACTCTGAGATTCATAGACAACGCTTTTTTCTCCACCATTTTCGAGCTACCATTCAACCCATTTAAAATACATTTGTTTCTGACCAGCAATACTGAATTTGTAAGATCAAAGATTGTTGACACCCTCGAGGAAGAGTCTCGACACTGAACTATCCTATGGAAATATTTCCATCTGTGAAATAACCCCGAAGAATAAATTTCAACAGTCTCTAGGAAAATATTCTAGGTACAGAATATGATCAATGATCAATCCTACAAAGTGACTTTTACACACAAGGATCTCATTGTATAACCTGTAACTGATGCTCTTGAAGCCCGAAGCACAACAAGACCCATTAGCATATAACAAATTCACACAATCAAATTAGCCAATTGATCTCTTGGCACCGAAGAACGTTGAGAACAACTAATTTAAATAATGCTAATTTGTTCAATAATTGGTTCTACACTACAAAAATCGTACAACAACAAATTCATGAATTTATCCAAACATCATTCAAATAATTAATAAAATAGGCTGCTAAATTAGTGAATATTGCAGCTTCATTTTGTTGGCTCGATCCCCCCAAGATTGCACTAAACACGCTGCAAACAGTGTGAATTCCATTGAATGTAAAAGTTTAAATGCGGGATAATGAGAGCTGATGAAAGCTGATGAAATTCACACTTTCATAAGAGATCATGAACTGTTAACCCTGATCAATAGCGGTTCATCTGTTTTTTTTACTTCTTGCCACAACGATTATGGCAGTTTCATGGGCCTTTACTACCGAATCGATTCTTTAAGCTTTTTCATCTCTACCAATCAGAGAAGATGTCTGCCATATTTCCGTGAATTCAAGAAATGTATTTCCAAGATTGAACAATATTAATGAATACATCAGTGCCTACATGATACGACCATCACATAATAACCACAAAACAGAGATCCAGTAGTCTCTATTGAATTTTCTTGATATTATATGTACCATTACAACAACAATATCCAACCGCACTTGATCGATCAAAACAGCAAAAGCTAAAAAAACACTGAAATTCTCTTCGTCTTACTAGTGCACTGGCTAAGCACTGTTGCATCATGTGGACGATCCATTGCCCTCTAATGTCTCATGTCTCTGGTGAAAAAGAAGCACCCAGCGACGACCTAAGAGCATTATAGTTATCGAAAATTCTGGTATTGAACCTCATCCAACTGCAACTAGATTGAACAATATCCAACCGTATAGGAATCTGACATTTAGAAAACTAATATAGCCCCCACAAAGACCATAGAAAGCATAGTTCAACGAAAGCAATCAGCGACGCAAAATGTTGGAATTTATAAGGTAATAGTGCAATTTTATATTTCATAATCCTTACTGTCAATGACTGCATTATTCAACGCGGGTTCCACGGAAGGATTGAACTCACTATCTTATAAAATATGAACCTTTCCCTTCTACTCTGCGCTTGAACAAGGAACTTTCCAGCGAGCATATTTGACCACTGTTCCCAACAAATCGCGTGCACTATTTCACATTAATTCACGTTAATCACACAATCTGGCATTTCTAGATGCAAGTCGAGCTCTTCAGCCTCTCTCTGGAGTACAGACTTAATATATGGATGATCATCGAGGAAAAGCAAGCGATGCACTACAATTCAAGCTCTTTTTAATCTAGCCAATGGATCTTAATCACATTGAAAAATTAAAATAACAAACACACAAAAACTTTCACCTAGAAAATAAACTATCTACTCTCCTAGAACATACTCATTCTCATTTCTCTCACATTTTCCTGGGTATTACCGTGAGGGATTAAGCCCAGCCAAGCTTTGATACCATATTAGAAATTATGAGAGAGTAGAAACGCACAATATTCACATACATAATAATTGAATTTCTATATTATAATCAAATGAATTTATCACAATTTTACAGTGCTGCTGAGATCCAACTAATTCCACTCTTGGAGGGAGAAGTTGAGTGAATCTCTCAACATCCTCCAACAAACCAAACTGATCCCTAATCTGTAGTATGCATCATAAATGAGGCATTATCTCAAACATATTGTTGATACCTCTCGGTCTCAGTATTACAAATATTTATTCCATGACATAAGAAATTCCTGGATGTTTAGATCATCTACATTATGTTACATGCCTATATCATTTACATTAGGTTATAGGTTATAGTAAGATGTTGTTGAGACCGATAATAAAAGAAACTTTGTATCAAACTCATTATTACATTTTTCATATTGATAAATAACTCTTCAAATCATAAAATCAAGACCAATTCAGTAAAACCAAGACTAGAAATTAAATATTTTATGATATTAGAGTAACATAATAGGTGGATAAGTTATTTATTTTTAAAGTCATATTTTTCCAATTTTATTATGATAAATTATGGTTTTGAAACTTTCAAAAATGAAAAAAAAAAATTATAGACACTTCTAACTTGGTCAAAAGTTAAATTATTAGAACTTGGACCATATACTTTGTATTGATTTTGACCCTTGAAAACATTACCTCGAAAATATTAATAACTAAAGACAAGATTTACCGCCCATAAAAAAATAGTAGTTTATGAGTAGAGTTTATCTAATGAGGAATTTAGTAGTGGTGTTGGTTATCTGATGATACATATGTTTGGAACGTCAAAATAAGACATACAAATTTTTAAGCTAATGAAATCCTAACAAATTATTATTTTTCATTAAAATAAAAAATACTTTGATTTTTTAAAAATTTTAAATATTATAACTTGTCATAGTCAATGCAAAACTAATACTGACTAACAAGAAAAAAAATTGTTAGATTTTTGTCTTGGCAGAGACTGATAAAAATACAAGAAATGGCCAAAACTCAAAGCAAATAGACAACTAAGTCAATAACACTTGTTGATATAATCCAAATGAAATATGAGTGATGTTTTAAGAAGACAAGAAATGGTGAAAACCTATAATCAATAGAATATTGAGTTGGTAGCACTTGTTGATAGATTCAGTGTCAAATATGACTGATGTTTTATCAATACATATGAGGATCACAGAGTACCTTAAGTATCCATCTTATTTTTAATAGAAAACAATTCAATTCAATTAAAAACATAACATGTGGTGAAATCTATAAATCACAAAGATTCATATAGTACAAAATTTTATTAATAAAAGCATAAGCTTGCCATTGCTCTTTAACTCTCCTTTTAACAGAGCATCAAAAAAAAATGTTGAGAGGATCAGGGTTAAATGATACATAGCTGTATTGCAGCTCATACCTTAATATGGCATCTTATTTTTAATTGAAAAATTTCGTGATGCTCTAGAAAAGCAATGAAGAAACATATCTTACAGTGAAAGATGGAAATCACAAATATTCCTATATGATAAAATTGTATTAAGAGAAGAGTGTGCCTGTTTTCAGTAGCTCGATAAAGCTACTTTAAATGAAGGAAAAGAAAAACATGTTTCTCTATTCAAATTCAAACATGACGGTGTTCTACAAAAAAACATTGTAGCTAGAAATCACGCATATTCTTGTACTTTGTAAAAAAAATCTTGGGTATGAAATTATTAGGTTTTGTGTTGGTTCATTTTTTGCATGGAAGAATGATCAATAGACGAATTATATATCTATAATTGAATGATATCATCAATATTTTGATAAGTTGGATCTAGTTTTGATGCCTTTTAGGATAGTTTAATTTCCTAGAAATTAACTTCCATCATCAATTCTTCCCAATAAAAATTGAATTTCATAACTATAAAAAACCAAACTTTACTGAAACAAATTGGATTGTTAAGAACAAGATAAATTTTCATTAGATAAATAAATCTCCTTCAATGGAAAAGGACAAGAGACACATTCTCACCAGTTCACACTCCATACTCAAATCTTATGCATGTTTTGGCAAACGTAGTTATATTAAAAAATACCTAAACATATGAAACTTACCTTTAATCGAAATCCTATGAAATATTTTTTGTAGAGAAAACTAAAGCACACAACAAGAGCTCTGAGCACAAGAGACCCCCCAATAATGACGTCATCCTTCATCTTAGAGCATCGATTAAATCCCACGACCTCATGATTGACACTAAGAAATAGAATTTTAGTTACATTAACGAAATAATAACCTCTAGTATGATTGGTTTCAAAAATATGGAAGGCTATAATTATCAATTTAATAATTTAAGCTCATATATGTATAATTTTTATCAATTTGTTTAATTATATTACAAAATTGGTAATCCCTGTGAAAACTAATGAGCTCTTAGGGTGTGTGATTTTCACGGGAAACATGGTACATATGTCAGGAATTATGGAATAATACAAACAAATTTTGAAGCCAATTAAATTCTAACAAATTATTTGTTTAAATAAAATAAAAAATTATTTATTTATTTATAAATTTAAACATTATAACTTGCCATGTTGAATGCAAATCTAATAGTTTGATTGCGATAATTCTGCCTCGGTAGTGACTAATAATTACTTTCAAGGAAATAAAGGGGTTCGTTTCCTTTTTTTTAACTAAATCTTTTTAAAATTGTTTAGAAGTTATAACCACTATCTAAAATATTCTCAATCAATTGGATTTTCTTCCGTACCTATACCCTTCTTGGTAATTCATATCATGTGCATTTAATCATATCATTAAAGGTTCAAATTAACTATAATGATAAAATTATTACCCATTCCTTCAATTTACACATTGTTGTAGAATGGTAGATTCCCATATTTTCATGGTTGTCATTATTATGAATATTCAAGTATTGATTTTCTCAAGGGAATATATTTGGCTCCTTCTCTAGCCTTGTGTACCCCTCTCATTTTGTTTATTATTATTTCAATGCATGAAGGTACTTCATTCCCTCATTTTGCACTGCAAAAAAGTGGTCCTTTAGTGTCAAATCCACTGAATAATCTGAATCTTTCCATGCAACCTCTTTCAAAATAAGGGCATAACAACCAAAAATATGTTTATAATAACCTAGGGGTCCCTCCCCCTTACACTTATATGCCTACATTTTGTTTCAATATTGGTTAGACCAATATCATTATCATTTTAATATCACTTATGCAAGAACTTTTATGCCTCTATCTTTTTCTACATTATATTACTTTTTATTCTAAAAATAATATCGATAGGAATAATATCAAGGGTTCCACATTTTTTATTTTCTTTGTACAACTAAAATTTTGAAGCACTTTTCTCTATGGTTTGAGTAATGTCTATCAACTACGTTAATCGTCTTGGTTTTACTCATCCCCTCATTTTGCATAACACACCATCTTCATAAAACTTGATTAGCGTCTAACATATTATTGAAATGCAATTAGTTTTAAACAAATGATTCAAATTCAGGATAACGAAGTGACAATACATAACTATTAAATTCAACTTTTGTAGCTTTGTACCTTTAGTCTAAACTTCCTAGCAGTCCATTCACATGTGACCATGTCAACATGCACCCTTCCTTATTTTCAATGCCTAGTATGCCATGCACCAACTCTAATCATTTCAACTACTCACAAATCCATCTTAGATGCATAATCACGAAGATGAATTCAACCAACTCCTTAACCATGCCTATCAACATTCATGTGCACTACTTTAACCTTTCTCATTATTCATGTACATTCATGAAATGTAAAAGAATGCTACCTTATGTGAAATTACATGAATTTATTGAAATCTTTCATACGTAGAACATGTTGTCCCCTTTCATATAAGAACAACTGGAAAGGAATAATTTATTCCAAGATTGAAGTGACCATTAACACCACCCACAACATAGATCATGGTAGCTATTGATATACTTTCGATGCATACACTCATATAATCACTATTAGATTTTATGAATTAAATTATTCCATGATGTCCTCTTAGTGTTTTGAGCATACCCAAACATACATGCTTGGTTATTAGTAGTTATTGGATGTTACCTGATAAATTGGCATTTCAGGCCGAGTTCTTACACTCCTCTCCACCAAACACTTGATCAATAATTTATTTTTCCTATCCTTGTCCCGAAAATACTCTACATAGCATCCTTATTAAATTATCTAGCCATATAATCAACTTTTTATTGGTTATATGTTTATCAATCCATGGTTATTCATCATAATTATCATATGAAAATAGACTATTATAAGTGCACAAATGTAACATACCCCGATAACCTCAAAGGAAAATGCATGGAGTTAGGAATTTTTTTCAACATTTATGAATGTGTGACCCTATAAATTACTTTATATATTTCCGCATTTACCATTTAAATACCCATCATCATCACTTAGATAAATATTTAGTAAAAATCATAGTGAGTTACACAACCGTTAATTGTCCTTGTTGTAGAATATTAACTTAAATTTCCTGCTATAACTATGCATCGATCCCATGATCATTTTAATTCAATTAGTAGATCACCTAATTGATAATATAAAAATCACATCATGAAAGAAATTAACATCATGAAAACAACACAATGAATAATCCCATAAATAGACACTGATATACCCTGGAAACCCCATAGGGTGAAAACCAACAAACGTTTAATTTTATTATTAAATGCTGATGAGGGTTGTCACCCCTCACTCGATGGTTATAAGGGAGTCCATCCCTTGACCATTGTCATAAAAATTACATAGAAAAATAATCTTAAACGAAACATAAATCATGATAGCATTTACCCACGAATCATCAATCTTTGTCTTTGTAGTCAGATTGTTTCCTTCAGCGGGTCATCATGCAGTTGGAACTACTAAACCTGCATGGACTAACAACTCTTTATATTCCACAATTTTAAACTTGAAAAATCATTTTCTCAAGTTATCCTTCTTTCGTGTCATTGATGTCGTCAACACACTTGATATCATGATTAGTTAAAATATTAATAATCCAATAATCAATGTTTATCTCTGACACTTCAACACTATTTGTATGCATGTATAAAACATAACCAAGTTGACATGAAATAATTCTCTTTAACATCATTTCACATGCATTAGTAACAAAAAGATCACTATCAATCATCATCTTTCTAACGACCGCTAACAAAATCTTGCATGAAATTTCATATTATTTCCAAAGGAAAGAGAACATACTATATAATAATATTGTGCATGAAAATGAATAACAAGCTTTCAAGATAACTATCCCAACAAGCTATTTCATTTTTGCCTACTCTTATGTTTTCTTTTCCAAAGGGATTAACAAAATAGATTCTATACTTATGCATACGAATGCATGCTCTTTTTCAAAGACACCATTTCTACACAAAAGCTATTCACATTGACCATACTTATAATAATGCGAGCTTTATTTCGAACCAAGTTAACATACTAGTTATAATTTTGTGCATGTAATAACATAGCCTTTTTATTATTTCATGTAAAACATATATTTCTTTCCAAAAGAAACTAAATACATATTTCATGGAAAAATAAACACATTTCTTTTCCAAGCGGTCAACCACATACCACTTATTCTTCCATGCATCCAAAGGGACATTTCCCTCTCATCCAACAGATCTAATCCCAAAACTATATTTTTTCCATGCATGCGAGAATATATATGTTTCTGTAAATAATCTTACATAATAAAGCATGTGATTACCATTTTTACTCTTTAAGAATCTAATCCAATAATACATACAAGGATATATTTTTCTCTTCTATTCTTTTTGAAGAGTTCTAACCCAATAATTGCTTCCTTGCATACGATTATATATAGATTTATTTTCCACGGAATTTAACACCTTAATTATTATTTTTCCAAAAGATAGATAACTCAATAGAAATAGATAATATTTTCTTATCATTTTACATATTAGAGAGATTTGTAATATTTCCTCTAGAAATAACATGAATAACAAATCCTTCTCAAATAACACAACCAATTATTTTTTTACACAAAGGTTTTATGTGAACTACCCCTCACATAAGTTATTTATATATTTTTACATGACTCAAACTCCTCATGCATGTAAAATCACATAATAATTTCTAGTAGATCAAATATACTAGATCTTATTCATGTGCACCTAAGCACATACTCTCTTCAACAGTCCAATATTTCTCTTTAAAACTTTTAATGCATATACTTGGTAATTATATAAATTAATTCCTTGAAAATAATCATCAACATAATTATTATGTCTATGTACATCAACAATTATTCTTATCTCATTGAAAAATGAAATGGAAGCACTATGTTTCACTCTGTTTTTATTGTTTTAGTCATCCAATTTGAATGCGTATTGTGAACATATGGGAAATAATTTCATAAAACCAAAAGAGGTTTTTGTTTGGAACAAACATTATAAGAATAATCTCTCTATTTTTTGTCACAAGTGTCATGGTTTTTATGATTCGAATGAATCTTTGATGCCCATTTTTCTAGATTTAAATATTAAATAATTTCCTATTTTTGTCATCAAATTTAGACAAAGTTTCCAACCAAATGGAGACGATTTTTGGAAAACCCAAAGATGTTTTTGTTTCTAATGGGTTCATTAAAAATAAACTCTCTTGGTTTTTACATAGGTGTTACGGTTTGGAAGATTCAAATGAATCTTTGGAGTTCATTTTTCCAGATTTAAATAATAATTAATTCCGTGTTATTTTACATCTATTTAGGATATAGTTTTCGAGACATGGGATATGAATTTTTAAAATATAAAAGAGGCTTTTAGTCATAACATCCTCTTTTACAAAAACCTCTTTCATTTTTTTCCTATCTATTTCGGTTTTGGAGATACAATGTCATACTTAGACCCTATTTTCTAATAACTCATGCAACTCACATAATTATTTAGCCATGAAAATATTTTATCAATTCACAACACATGAATTATTCTCATAATTCAATGAATAAGAAACTTATTCCTTTATGAACAAAATTTTATAGAGGTTTACTCAAGAATTAATCTTAATTCTTTATCACATGAACGTTTTCTTGAAAATAAATTCAATCATTATCTCATCATGGCCCATATGCAAACAAAAATATTTTCAAAGAATATTGTTACTTATCTCTTGATGCATGCTTGGAATAATCTCTTCGTCTTCCTTGGCTCCATTCTCCATGTATTCTCTCATTCCCCTCTTCTATTTCTCTCATAGGCTTATAATCAATAGAATTAATAAAATGGAATAACTTTTATAAATCATAAAAGAATTCCATCTTTTCTAAATCATAAAAGCATTCCAGCTTTTCTAAATCATAAAAGCATTCCATAAACCTCCATGAATTTGATTTTTCCTAAATAAAAAAATAACTCCGTAAATATCTCATGCTTTTATTTTTAAAGGTAGATTTTCTTTTTCCTTATGAGCAAAATATCACTTATCCGTAATTTTTCCAAATCTATTAATCATTATTTCTAAAACTCATAAAATATACCAACTTGGAAATATAATTTATTTCCATAGAAGAATATAAATTCTTATAAATAAAATAATTAAGAAATAATTCTTCCAATATTCTTATAATCATCAATTACAAGAATATTCTTCATGTAATATCAATATAATAATAAATAATATTTAATTATTTAAGAAACCTTATTTTATGATAGTTTTTATGGTGGCTTAAGCGAGGGTATTACAAACTCCCCCCCTTAAAGAGAACATCTTCCTCAATGTTCTTCTCTTGTTGGAACATTAACCTTTAATTTTCATTACCATTTTTGTTTTAGGCAATGTAAAAGAATACTTAAATCATAATAATTCCACCAAAAATTCAAGGTGAACTTAGCCCTTAATCATCAAAGGATAACAAAAACTCTATCAAGTGCATGTTGTATTTTATTTAGGAGTTACACTAGTCTTTCTCTCCCACTAACATTTTTGCAAATTACTGTCTTTCTCTCCCACAATAATTTCAATCAAATTCAAACTCATGGTATTTATCTCCAACCATTTCATTTCCAAATTACTGTCTTTCTCTCCCACAGTAATTTCATTCAAATTTAAACTCATGGCATTAATCTCCAACCATGTTCCTCTAGTGTGTCAGGAATTTAAAGTTCAATAACTCATTATTTTATCTAACATGAGTTATTTCAGTCGCTTCTATATAGCAATTTATTTCCTCTATGCATGCATATAGATAACTCATTTATGAAATGTTCACTTTCTCATAAAAAACTACGAACACACCCTATTTCATCGAAATTTTTTGCTAAGATAATGTTATATATCATGCATGAAAAAGTATAGCACATGAAGCAACTTTGAGACATGCAATTTATAGTCTATTGTAACATCCAACATATTTAGACAATTTTAAAATTAGTAACTGAACATAGACATAATTTCATCTAACCATAGTTAATTTCTAGGAATTATTGAGGAACCAAGCATATTCCACTCAACTGTGAACTATCTCCAATAGTTACCCACCGAGCTAAGATCTACTTGCCACTAGAATCAACAACCTCATTGATTCCTTGGTGATTTCTACCCAGCAAATTTTTAGCAGCGTCCTACTTTAAGGTCTGCAAACCTTTTTGCCCAGGCCTTTTTCTTTTATATTTTTCGAAAAATATACTCTTTTGTTTCTTTAAAGCATGCCTTTCTCTCCTGCTATGATTTATTTTACCCCACTTAGTATTTATCTCCAACTATGTCATTAACATAATCTTTCTCTCCCATTATGTTAATATTTCCTCTTTATTATTTTCTCCTAGAGATTTTTAGAAGAATTTTAGGGAATGTCCATGTTGAACTTAACCACCAATAGATTTTTAGAAGCTGGCAAGAAGTCTTCTAAAACTCTAGAGTTATTTCCTAAATACCCCACCCAATGTATTCATTAACTCAATAATAAAATAAAATATTACGTCATCACATTGGCCTCATCATGGCATACATAGCCATTGAATCCAATAAAAATTCAATGTCTAAAAATCCACTGTAATTTACATAATTTTCCATTTTCATATTATCATTAAAGCAAAGGAACATTTTTGTACACCATGCATCTATACTTAACCCACAACATGGGTCCCACAATTTGTTAAAGTACATTGACAACAATTCATCAAATTTAATATAGGTGGTAAACATTCCAAATTTCCACATAATAATAATCATGTAACTTAGAAAAAAGACATTAAAATATCTTGCATACCATATAATTATACTTTATTTAAGGTCTCACCTTAGCAACCATCAATATTGTAGAGAACTAACAGTCCCATTGAGCACTAGGAGACAAAATGTGATTTTTTTTCTTTCCTTACCATTAGCTTGTAGCCATGTAAGCAACAACCATTGAGGAATTTTGGGAAAATAATTTGCTATCATGAAATCAACAACCACTATAGACTTTTATCGAATAGTGTACAAGCATGCAATATACAACCAATTCGACATTCCAACATATCGTTTGCAAGCATACAATCTACATCCATCTTGGAATTGTAACAACAATTTGCAAGCATGAAATCTATGGTCAATGAGACATTCTACTAGATATTTGGAAAGCATACAATCTACCGCCATTGAGAAACTAGTTAGCAGACATGAAATAAATTTCCATAAATATGTTCAAAATTTTCAGAGAGATAGTAAAACTAGAATTTATATAATAGCTTGAATCATATTCGTATAATTAATGGTAAAATTTATGCCAACAACACAACCAACAATCCCTACAGGAGGGTATAATTAGGAAAGCCGACCAAATTATGGATCCAAGTCTGAACATAGATTTTTCTTGGTATCAACACGAGGGTTACATGATCTCAAGGTATGAATACCGCTTAATGTTAAGATGAATCACATTCAAAACTTCCACGGATGCAATTATTTAAAACAACAAAATTGTGGATCTCAATTACCACTTTTTGTCAAACACATGGAATGCAAACTTTCATATACAACTCTAAAGGAAGAAAGAGAACCCACAATTATGCTACTATGATTTTTTCATTGACTTTAAGTTTACTATGTGAGATCTAATTCACTCATTGCTTATTTTTAACAACTAAAGAGTTTCATTCAACTATATATATATATATATATATATATATATATATATATATATATATATATATATATATATATATATATTGTTTTCAACATTCCATTGTCCTCTTCAGGGTCAAAACCAAATTCTAAATTATTTAGTTATCACACCAACCATACATGTATTCATTCTTTATAGCCAGTGCATGGTAACTTTAGCCATGTTTTTCCAGTTTTTTTTCTTATGCACCATAATCATTTTTCTAATATCATGCATGCAAAGGTTGGTAATTAGTGTACACTATAACCAGTGAGTGCTCAGGATGGTTCATATGTAAAATAGAGGTTTTCTTGTCTTTTATCCTCATCCATATTCAAATTTAATGAGCACAACTTTTAAAGAAACATTGTAACTTTCTATTCTTTCATGTGGTCATTAATCAGGCATCATGCATCTCATGTTAATTATTGTATACTACAAGTTTAATTAAGATCATACCTGAGATGATGCTCACTAGCATCATACCTCTACTTATTCTTTTCATAATGATTCCCAAAAGGCACCAGTGTTGCAACCTTTTTCTCTGATACCATTTGTAACATACCCCGATAACCTCGTAGGAAAATGCATGGAGTTAGGAATTTTTTTCAACATTTATGAATGTGTGACCCTATAAATTACATTATATATTTCCGCATTAACCATTTAAATAACCATCATCATTACTTAGATAAATATTTAGTAAAAAAATAGTGAGTTACACAACCATTAATTGTCCTTGTTATAGCATATTAACTTAAATTTCCTGCTATAACTATGCATCGATCCCATGATCATTTTATTTCAATTAGTAGATAACCTAATTTATAATATAAAAATCACATCATGAAATAAATTAACATCATGAAAATTAAATAATGAATAATCCCATAAATAGACACCGATATACCCTGGAAACCCCGTAGAGTGAAAACGAGTAAACGTTTAATTTTATTATTAAACGCTCATGAGGGTTGTCACCTCTCACTCGATGGTTATAAGGGAGTCCATACCTTGACCATTTTCATAAAAATTACATAGAAAAATAATCTTAAACGAAACATAAATCATGATACCATTTACCCACGAATCATCAATCTCTGTCTTTGTAGTCGGATTGTTTCCTTCAGTGGGTCATCGTGCAGTTGGAACTACTAAACCTGCATGGACTAAAAAATCTTTATCTTCCACAATTTTAAACTTGAAAAATCTTTTTCTCAAGTCATCCTTCTTTCGTGCCATTGCTGTCATCAGTACACTTGATATCATGATTAGTTAAAATATTAATAATCCAATAATCAATGTTTATCTCTAACACTTCAACACTATTTGTATGCATGTATAAAACATAACCAAGTTGACATGAAATCATCCTTTTTAACATCATTTCACATGCATTAGTAACAAAAATATCACTATCAATCATCATCTTTCTAACAACCGCTAACAAAATCTTGCATGCACTTTCAAATTGTTTCCAAAGGAAAGAGAACATACTATATAATAATATTGTGCATGAAAATGAATAACAAGCTTTCAGGATAACTATCCCAACAAGCTATTTCCTTTTTTCCTACTCTTATGTTTTCTTTTCCGAAGGGATTAACACAATAGATTCTATACTTATGCATATTAATGCATGTTCTTTTCCAAAGACATCGTTTCTACACAAGAGCTATTCACATTGGCTGTACTTATAACAACGCGAGCTTTATTTCGAACCAAGTTAACATACTAGTTATAATTTTGTGCATGTAATAACATAGCCTTTTTATTCTTGTATGTAAAACATTTATTTCTTTCCAAAAGAAACTAAATACATATTTCATGGAAAAATAAACACATTTATTTTCCAAGGGGTCAACCGCATACCACTTATTCTTCCATGCATGCAAAGGGACATTTCTCTCTCATCCAAAAGATCTATACCCAAAACTACACATTTTCCATGCATGCAAGAATATATATGTTTCTCTAAATAATCTTACATAATAAAGCATGTGATTATTATTTTTCCTCTTTAAGAATCTAATCCAATAATGCATACAAGGATATATTTTTCTCTTCTATTCTTTTTGAAGAGTTCTAACCCAATAATTGCTTCCTTGCATACGATTATATATATTTATTTTCCAAGGAATTTAACACTTTAATTATTATTTTTCCAAACGATAGATAACTCAATAGTATTATATAACATTTTCTTATCATTTTACATATTAGAGAGATTTGTAATATTTCCTCCAAAAGTAACATGAATAACAAATCCTTCTCAAATAACACAACCACTTGCTTTTTTACACAAAGGTTTTATGTGAGTTACCCCTCACATAAGTTATTTATATATTTTTACATGACTCAAACTCCTCATGCATGTAAAATCATATAATAATTTCTAGTAGATCAAATATACTAGATCTTATTCATGTGCACCTAAGCACATACTCTCTTCAAGAGTACAATATTTCTCTTTAAAACTTTTAATGCATATACTTAGTAATTATATAAATTAATTCCTTGAAAATAATCATCAACATAATTATTATGTCTATATGTACATAAACAATTATTCTTATCTCATTGAAAAATGAAATGGAAGCACCATGTTTCACTCTGTTTTTCCTGTTTTAGTAATTCAATTTGGATGCAAAAGAGGTTTTTTTTTGGAACAGACATAATAAGAATAACCTCTCTCATTTTTGTCACAGGTGTCATGGTTTTTAATATTCGAATGAATCTTTGATGCCCATTGTTCTAGATTTAAATATTAAATAATTTCCTATTTTTGTCATCAAATTTAGACACAGTTTCCAACCAAATGGAAAATATTTTTGGAAAACCCAAAGATGTTTCTATTTATAATGGGTTCATGAAAAATAAACTCTCTTGGTTTTTACCCAGGTGTTACGGTTTGGAAGATTCAACTGAATCTTTCGAACTCATTTTTCTAGATTTAAATAATAATTAATTCCCTGTTATTTTACATCCATTTAGGATATGGTTTTCAAGACATGGGAAACGAATTTTTAAAATCTAAAGGAGGCTTTTGGTCGTAACATCCTCTTTTACAAAAACCTCTTTCACTTTTTTCCTATCTATTTCGGTTTTGGAGATAAAAAGTCATACTTAGACCCTATTTCTAATAACTCATGCAATTCACATAATTATTTAGCAATGAAAATATTTTATCAATTCACAACACATGAATTATTCTCATAATTCAATGAATAAGAAACTTATTTCTCAATGAAAAAAATTGTATAGAGGTTTACTCAAGAATTAATCTTAATTCTTTATCACACGAAATTTTTCTTACAAATAAATTCAATCATTATATCATCACGGCCCATATGCAAACAAAAAGATTTTCAAAGAATATTCTTACTTATCTCTTTATGCATGCTTGGAATAATCTCTTCCTCTTCCCTGGCTCCATTGTCCATGTATTCTCCCATTCCCATCTTCTATTTCTCTCATAGGCTTATAATCAATAGAATTAATAAAATGGAATAAATTTTATAAATCATAAAATAATTCCAGCTTTTCTAAATCATAAAAGAATTCCAGCTTTTCTAAATCATAAAAGCATTCCATAAAGCCTCCATAAATCTGATTTTTCCTAAAATAACTCCATAAATATCTCATGCTTTTATTTTTGAAGGTAGATTTTCTTTTTCCTTATGAGCAACATATCACTTATCCATACTTTTTCCAAATCTATTGATCATTATTTCTAAAACTCCTAAAATATACCAACTTGGAAATATAATTGATTTCCATAGAAAAATATAAATTCTTATAAATAAAATAATTAAGAAATTATTCTTCCAATATTCTTATAATCATCAATTACAAGAATATTCTTCATGTAATATCAATATAATAATAAGTTTTTTTTTTGCT
>JAXQQM020076644.1:0-137507 GCA_034641835.2 Pinus albicaulis | reverse complement strand
TTTAATGCCTAGGCGGGCAGAGGGGGAACCAAAAATTTTAAATATACCCAAAATTTTGGGTGGTGTTGTAGCGGCTACAACAAATGGCGAACCACTGGTAGAATCCAGCATCTCTGTCAATATCACAACAAAAGTCTGAGCCAAGATAGTGATGCAAGGGAATATTGAACAAGTTCTGCGGGGACCCTTTGAATTACTTTGGCCCTTTACAGGTAAGCCTAATCCTTGTGCCTCAACTAAGTCTCGCTAATCAGAAACACATCAAAGAGAAAGCTCACAGACGCCAGTAGCTTGTTGATGATGTGAAGAGCAAGGTAGTGGGTTTATTATTTTCATGATTTTTAAAGTAAGTTTCCGGTGTTGCTCCGCTGCCAGCAGGCCTGGACAGTACCCTGGCGGAGTCACTTCAAGAAATCACAAACGTTGCTCCGCTGCCAGTGAGCCTGGTGAGTACCCCAGCGGAGTCGTTGCATTACCTCTCTGCGCAGGAAGCCTTTCTCGATCCTTTGCCCTTATTTGTTTCATGTGCTTACAGCACTTATTTTCATGTGCTCGTGGCACTTATTTTCATGTGCTCATGGCACTTATTTTTCATGGGCGGATGAGGGATCCCGACTTATTTTATGAGCAAGAGAGGTTGTTTCTCATGTTACAGAAACTGAAAGATATCCTGATTTGGGTTTGCCCTTGTGCCTAACCTTCACATCCCATCTACCACAATAGGTGAAGCATGAAAAACATATCATTAAGATGTCCAAGACTATGCTGGGCACAAGGCTTAGGCTACGGGTAGGGGTCATTCGAACTCATTAGGTCTCCCATAAGCAGCCGGCTCGTATCTCCCTAGCTAAATGAGTTTAGAATCATAGGCATCCTATTGAGAATGTGACTTCAATGACTCGTCCTAAGAGAAATTTTCCTCTTGAGATAGCCACCACCCCTTCACGCCAAAACAATGGAGTTACTGCTTCAAAAATTGGGGCAAAACAAGACTGCAAGGTGATAGGGTTGTAATGAGGGCTCGTGCAGTGGCAGGCGAAATGACAGAACTGATGTGAGGAAGAGAGAGTACGACGCAATGTAAAAGGTGAGGCTCAGGATGCGATGCAATGCCATGTGCGAGAACGATCAACCAGTTGTAGGTGGCATAGAGGCGCAATACAAGCAATGATTATTTATGCAACAACAAGCAACGAAAAAGGAAATGAAAGAAAATACTTGTAACATGATGTTGCCTAAGATATTAATCGTAAACAACAAACACACTTTTAAACTATGAAGTAAAAAATTTGGCAAGTAAACCTAATTGACTTGAAACTAAAAATTTTTATTGCAGGTCCTAGCTAGCCTACACCTAAACCCTAGTTTAACCAATGATGCGGTCGGGTTATGTAAAATAAATTTTCCAGTGTAGCCACCGCATTAGTTCCTGACCTGCAAGAGCAACAATGATCAGGATCAGAGCTAGTATCCAAAAAAGTGCAGCAGCAACAACACTTACCTGAGGAGCAGGTGCAATGGCAAGACGATCATAGATACTTGCCAAAGAACATGCCAGAACAGATTGTGCAGGCTGGTTCCCGCTCTCATCTTGATATACCTCAATCTGTTCCTGAAACTCAACATTATTGATAAATGACATAAAATCATTAAATTGCCGCGATCCTGGATTTGAGGTGATGGGTAAGCGATTCCTATTTGCAAGCACTTTTCTTAGAGATGGGGTTGAGTGTGTTTGTTAGCCTCCTATACCAATAGGTTTCATCTTTCATGATTGTCTTGATTGAAATATGGAATATGTTCAAACCTTCTTTCTTGAGCAAAGGTGTTCCATATTCTGGAAAGACCAAAAAATCAAAAAATTTAAAAAATGTAAAGAGGGTATACCCTAAAAGAAAGATCAAAGGGTAAAAAGAATAAAATGGTCAAAAAAGAGAAAGAAATGAACCCCAAGCAAAAAACCAAGGAAAGTGTGCAAATCCAAATGCCACTACTTTTTCATCTGTTGTAATAAAGCAATTGTGTGCAGCTTTGCCACAATTCATGAATAAGTCAAGCTGTTTAAACTTGGCTTAGTCATATTTCAATTTCATGTTATAGATTAGAGAATAAATATCTAGCCAAACAGTTTAATCTTGGCAGATAAGTAGCTAGGTAGAGTGAATAAAAGGTGCTCAACAGTTTAATCTGAGCCCTTGGATGTAGTAAGGGTAGAAATAGATAGATTCATCATGTAAAAAGAAAAGATTGATCAGGGTTTGCAAGTCTAAATGCACCCTAATAAAGAAGACAAAATGGTAGTGTTAAATAGATAGGGTAGGTAGATGGTGCAGCAAAGTGTTATCTGATGAATGGTGCTGCTACATGTTAGTTAATCATTTACTTTCATCAAAAGTACTGAAGCAGAAAATACATTGGAAAATCACAGCAAGCAAAGTCAAATTCATTAACCTCCCCCATCATTTTTCCCCCTCAAGAGTTTTACTAATTTCCCCAAAAGTACTAAGGTAATTGGAGATCAAAGGGGCTCAAGACATTTCCTTGACTTCTGGAGGGACCGGACCCTCGGCCTAATGATCAAAAAGACCTAAGCACTTGAAATAATCCATCATTGATTATCTTCCATCTTTAACTTTCTCCTAAGTAAAATCCTATTTTACTTAGGAAAATGATGCAATATTCCATAAAATTCCTCAAAACAACTTGTTATTCTAAGTTCAAGTGTTGAAGATAAAATGTTGCAATTTACTTCATAAGTTATCACTTTCTTAGATGTACAAAGATGTTTTGATTTTCCTTGTCCTTTTTCATATTAACATTTGATTTTACTATATTAAATCCCTAGTAAAATCCCTTTTCCTAAGTATATAACTTCCTTTTCTAATAAATATCCCCAAAACCCTTTATTATAATGTTTTACCAAAGTATATATTCCCGCACATTGAAAATAAACACCCCGCTTTATAAAGCCCTTTGGTTAAAACTATAACCTTATATATAAATTCCGCCCCTATGATGAATTAATTATATTAATTCATTCATCATATAATAAAAATATATACAAAAACTTTAGACATACGACAAGTATGTTTAATACCAAAACATATCAATAAACTTTGCGAAAGTCTATGCCACCGTCAGCATTCCACGTGGCATTCCACCTGGCCAAACTCCGCCGCAATCCATTTCATAATTTCACGGGGTTAATTAATCATTTGGACTAATTAACAACCATTGCCGCCTATTAACTTTTCCCCGGGATGATTACATTACGCATTAAAACCTTTTTTAAACCTTGACGGGCCCACCTTTGAAATCGCACAAGTCCCCATCCCTTTCAGCCGTTGGATCATCCGTTCGTTGATCAACGGTGATCATCAATCCCGCTGCCCATCCCTTGCCAGCATGTTAACCAGCGGGGGATGGGCGGTTTTTGAAAAGTCAGCATTCCACGTGGCGTTAAAACTATGGAATCGCTCCCCCTGCGTCCTTTACCGCCTTCGTCCATAAGCGGTGCGGGCTCACCGCTTACCGCTTATTGCATACCGCCGGCCCCACTTCCCTACGTCACCCCGTACGTCAAATGACGTCATCACCTCGAAAAAGACAAAAACCCTTTTGACTTGTAAATAAGCCATTTTTCGTGTTTTTTCGATTATTTTTAGTTTCTGAAAGAGACAGAGCTCCCGCTGCAATTTTCAAATTCCACTGCAAATACACCAATTTACTCCGAAATTCAGCTGCGCCCGTGTTGAAGAACGTCCCCGCCATTGTTCATTACCTGTTAAAGAACCAGTTTCCATCTAAAAACATGTATTTATCATTTCGCGCCCCGACTGCAAGTCAAGCTTAGTTTCCTTTGTTTTTTCTCTAAAAAAGTGGTTAAAAATCCTCTCTGAGTCCTCATTGAAGATTTAAAACCTGTGCATTTGCTTCCAAAACCTACGAATTGTTCCAATTTCCTCTTTTGTCAGATATCCCGCCCGGTCTACAAGAAAAACGAAAACCTCCATTTTTGAATCCACAAGAACCAAAATGGAGGCCCCAACTGCTCTAAATATCACTCCTTTGAATGCTCCTCACCGAGATTTAGACTATTTACCTCTAATAGATGAAGATTTCCAAATTAAAGACCTGCATTTTGATGAAAGTCCCCGTTTGAGTTTCTGTCGCTGCAGAGACGAACACTTAAAGGGGCAAGATCTTATAGGGTTGTGGGAATCCAATATCCCAAGGTATTTTATTCCTACAGTCCACGTTTTCCCTGAAATCATTCATTATTGTCATGCAAATTATGATCCTGCACAAAGAGCTGTATTAGCTCCTGATCAAAGTGTTATGTTCCCTATCACACCTCAGGCTATCAATGCTATGTTATACTTTGAGCGAGAACAAGAATTAGCACCTTTATCCATGGAAGGGTTGATTGAGAAAACCAGGCAGTTAACCCCAGAGAAATTAAAAGCAATGTGTCAGTATTTCATGTTACCTGAGCATCAGCCAAAAGGAACTCCCCCCTATGGTTTTTACTTTTTCAATAAATTGGGAAGGCTTATTGTGAATGTAATATCCTTTGTCTTAGGATTCAAGACCAGTGAGTATGTAGATGAGATAACTCTGGCTCTGCTATCTATCTTTACCCCTGGGCAGCCTCCTGAGATTAAGTATGATTATGCTTCCTTCATTGCCAACAAAATCCATGATCAATTTTTAAGGCTAGATGATGAAAAGGTTTTCAAGTACTCCTCAGTTATCTATCATCTCATAATTTTCTATCACTCAGACAGATTCCCTTTCCCTGTTCAGAAACTTGATGCTAAAGGCAATCCCAGGTCTGTTATTTTTTGGTCCCCCATCATTCATTTGTCCTCTGATTCTCCCTACTCTTATTCAGAATTCATTGATCAGTTTGTACATCCTGCTACAACCTTGTTAACAGGAGTTTCTCCCCCCAGGCTTAGTACTGAGATTAGAAAGACCCTGCAATTGTCAAAGAGTTATAAAGTTGGGGATTGGTACTTATACCAAAACCATACAGTCATCCGGATTTATGGATGTGAATTACATCCATTCAAGTTACCCAGATATGTACCAATGAGAATTTTTGCGTTGGAATACTTTAGACAGATGAATAACTCAGATGTAATCCATTTCTGCAATGTAAAGAAGAAAGCACAGTTAAGGATCAAAAGCCAGTTAGGTCCTTTCATTTGCAATTCTAGAGAAGCTGCGAGAGAAGCAGAACTTATATTAGAGAGAAAATTCCAGACATCTTTCCGTTGGGTCCCATATGACCCCTTTGGTTTCATTTGTGAAAGAAGGTTAAAAAATAAGTCATCTCCTTATGTACATCACAGAATTCCTGACATAGAACAGTATGCAAATCAAGATTAATGGGTTAAAGGAACACTTGTTGAAGAGGGAAGTGGAGCTGCCAAATTGAATAAACTTATGAAAGATGTTGAGAAGAAATTTGACCTAGAAACATATGATCAAATGCAGGTACCCTACATTGGCACATCATCAGCAGCCACTCTACAACAAGCTCTACAGGAAGATAGTCCATCAGTAGCAGCAGAGCCCAAGGGTAAAGGAAAAGAACCTATAGTTCAGGTCATTGAAACCCTGGTCATGGCAGAAAAATCACCGAGTTCCAAAGCACCAGAACCATCTCAGACTTCTCACACACCAGCAAAGCAAATCCAAGTTCCAAGGATGCAAACTCCACTGAATGTGGAAATAGGGAAAAAGAGGCTAGCTCCAGATACTACACCTTCAAAAGGAGCCCCACAAGTTTATCAAGCTAAGAAACACAAGTCTGATCCACCTCCAGATGTAGAGATTATAGATGAAGTATTTGATGATGGCAGGGAAGATAGTCAGCAAACAGGTACAACAAGTGAAACAAACATAAGCCAGAAAGGGATACAAAAGCAGTTAAGCACTGAAGTATCTTCTTTCAGACCGCCAAAGACATATACTGGAGACATTAAGAAAACCTTCATTAATATCAAAACAAAGAATGAACCATTGAAAATGAAGGTCTACGATCAGTATATGAAGATGGCTCCTCACAATCAGCAAAGGTTGATGTCAGCATTTGATCTGTCACAAGGTAAAATGCAAATGAGCCACTTCAAAGCAAAAGTGCCAAAGCCAACTTCAGCAACAGATTATATCAGAACAAATTTTGAAGTTTTAGCAAAAGATATCCATCCCTTGGATCAGATAGAGCTTCATAGACAAACAGGGGAAATGGTTTATTCTACTCTCACCAACAAAGCCATGGCAGCTTTAACACTGCAAGATTCCTTAAATAATACTACTGCACAATTAAAGATTGAGAGGGCCTCCTCACAGGCCAAGGACAATAGAATAAAATCTCTAGAAGAGATCATCATTGGTTTGGGTCACAATCCTAAAGACACTAAAGGTATTGAGGCACTGATAAAAAAGAAAGAGGATGATATAGCTGCACTCAGAAAACAGCTGAAAATACCAGCCTCGAGGCACCCCCAGACACAGGAAATTATAAAAGGAAATTCACAAGAAGAAATGATGGAGTTGCTCTTGAATTTGACGGAGCGACTAAATGAAACAGAAAAGGAGTTGGAAAAAGCATTGCAGGAACAGGAAATCATCAAGCAAACTTCAACAACAGGTACTACAACTACAGGACAACAGGAACAACCATCTCAGGTAAACATTTCTAATTTGAATTCTGAGGATTTAATTAAACAGATGGAGAGTTTGCAGCTAAAGGTCACAGAACTCCACCCTGAAATCATTCATTATTTCCATTCTAACTATGATCCAACTCAAAGAGCAGTAATGTCCCCTAACCAAAATGTCCTTTTCCCAATTACTGCTCAGTCTAACACAGTAAAGAACAATCAAAGAGTATCAGGATTAAAGAGTATCAGTGGTTAAAGTGTATCAGGTAAAAGTCAGAGTGAAAGTAAAAATGAAGTTACAGAGCGGTCAAAGGTAAAACAGTAAAAGTAATTACAGAGGCAGTAAAATGGTAAAAAGAGATGAAAATAATTTCACCAACGTTGAAGTTTATCTAAAGTGAAAGTAAAACAGTCAAAGGAACAAAAAAGTGAAAAGATGAAAAATACAACAAGAATGAACATTTTTGCAGAAATTGCATATTTTAGTCATAGTTTTGCAGAAACTATTGTGATCAATCAAAGATGAATTTTACAAAACTGAAGGAGGTTTATATTCTTAAGAGGACCATCTACAAAAACCTCTCTCACTTTTCTAACAGCTATTATGGTTTTGGAAATATTAAACAAAGTTGGAAAGCACTTTTTGCAGAAAATTACAGTCAAGTCATCATTTTACAGAGAATATTGTGGCCAATTAGAAATACATTTTACAAAACTGAAGGAGGTTTTTGTTCCTAAGGGACCCATATACAAAAACCTATCTCACGTTTTGCACAGTGATTTCAGAATGAGAGATACATGCACATCTTTAGAGGCTATTTTTCAGACTCTGTAAAACTCTGTTTTACACATATTTTTTACAGAGAATATTATGTACAGCTGGAGAGGAATTTTGAAAAACTGAAAGAGGTTTATCTCACCAACATATTTATCCACAATAACCTCTTTCACTTTTTACATATCTATTACGGATTGAGAAATACGAAGATATCATTGGACCCCAATTTTGCAGAATTGTTGGAGCAGATTGCACAAAGAAAGGAAGCAGTTAGTGACTTGGATGCCTCATCATCAAATAAGAGTTGGATCAAATTCGAATTCTCCTCTTTGTCATCACTTATCCATTAAAAATAGTGCCAAATAGTTTGAGTGTCCTTTACTTTAGTTCTATTTATGTAAATAGTTGGAGAGATTTGTGAACCAATTTTGATATTTGTTTCAAGATATTTTAGTTTAGAATTTGTATAAATACTCCACTCTTGGAAGCATTAGGGGGGATTCTATTACTCTGTTGTAACATTGAGGTTTTCGGAATAAAAAGATTTTGGACAAATTTACTTGTGGCTTACTGGATGACGTTTTGAAGCACTGGACTTGTTGCAGGATTCATGTGTTGGACTTCAGTTCAATAAGTTTTCCAACCCTTGTGTTTAAATTTTATATTAGTTTATGCTATCATCATATCCATTTCTGAATAGTTTACATAAAGGATTGAAACAGAATTTTCTTAATTGTACTCTGTTTTCAAATGTGATTATTCTCGATGTTTTCTTCTGGATTAGTTATAAGCATGAATTCTTAATTGCTCATGTTTTGCTGATTTCAACATTGTTGATTACTGTAACAAAGAAATCTTTCATTGCTCTTTGCTTGTAGTCATTTCTCTTCTTTCTCTTGAATATGGTGAAAGATTCTTAGTTTCCTTTCATCCCTTCAAGACCATCCATCCACTTTAAATTTTAAGGATTGTTCTCTGTCTAGCTATCTTGCCCTGTAATACCATCTTGTGTTTAGAAAAGAAATCCAGTAAAGCCATCCTTAGACTCCACAGCCCAATGGACTGAAAGCCCTCAACCTTGCCCTTAGTTTGTGGATTCCACCATTTTCCCAAAACAAAATTTGAATCTATAACTAGCCTAAAATCATTCAAAAACAAAGATAAATCATAAAGAGAGAGCCCTCTCTGGATGCAGATTGGCTAGATTTTGCATCTAAAAGGTTGGTTTGTGGTTACCTCGGGTATAATTTCCTCTTACACAACTTCTAGGAAAACCTGAGTGATAACACATTCTTTCAAGTGCACGGGAAGGACTTCAACGAGATCAAGCAAGCGTTGGATATAAGGTAGGCCTTACACCTATATAGCATTCTTATGAATCTTGTATGCTTAGAGAGAGATTAGTATTATTGGTTGTTTGTTGCTAGTTACTTTTAGTACTAGAGAGATCGGTCTTGTCCGCAAGACAGATTAATCTACACAACAAAATGGCGACTCCACTGGGAAAAGAACTTGTTGTTTTTGGTTCTCTTTTATTTTTGATTTGAGGAAACATTTTTTCCTGGTCTTTGATTGATACATATCTGTCTAGGTAATTTAGATTTTCCCTGTTTTTGAAAATTTAGAAATATTTTAAGTTTTTCTATAATTTTTCCTAGGACCGCACTCTGGCCTACTTTGACAGTGCGGGCAGGTTCGCACTTTCTGAAGAGAATACAGTGCGGGACCTCACTTGTCAATATTGGTTGCCTGCGGACCCTGTAAAAATTTTAGAAAAACTCTAGATTTTTTTTTCTAGTTTATTTTTAGATCTTTGGTGTCTGCCCAGACTGATTATTGTTTCTGTCAAGAATTTTTTGTGAATGAACTCCAACAGTGTTGATGTTTTGATGATTTTCTAGAAGATTTTGCAGTTTGGATTGTTTTTCCACTTGGTCTTTGTAGCGATTCGAACTTTTGACAATTTGCAGTATCTCAGATTACATTGATCTCTTTTTGTCTTTTGAATCCGACCTGATTGTGAAAACATCCTATATTGAAGAAATTGAGCCTTTTGTTTCTTTGTGAATCTTCGAAAAAAACTTGGTTGAAAGTTTTGAATTTCATTTTTATAAAAACATATTTTGAGTGTTTTTGATCTGTTTGTTATTCTGAACGAATAGATTCTTAGTTTGCTGAACAACTAAGGAAAACATTCTTTTAAAAAAAATCTTAAAAGCTTTTACTCAATTTAGATTTTAGATCTCAAGATTAGATTTTGTAGTTTTGAGTAGTTTTTACTTTTGTAGCTTTCTTTCGAAGGAAAATTGTTTTGTAGCTTCTAGTTTGGAAAGGAAAAGGATTTTTCTTATGAGCTTTGATTGTTTATTGAAAAGACAAAGTAGTTTCTTTCAATTATTTTTCATGTTTAAAGAAGGAATTTAAAGGATTGCATTCTCCAACTCTTTCTTTAGATAGAAAGTTCATTGAAAGAAAAAGAATTGAATATCATTCGTAGGTGCATTTTTAGTGTTTTTTGGAAGTCGAGTCTTCACACCATCCAAAGTTTCATTTCCGCACCCATTGACTTAAGAAACAGCTCATAAAATTAACGCTTAATTAAAATTCATCTAGTAATATTTTTATTTCTAGGGCTCTTATCACCAACATAGCTTAGGCTAGTATCTTGGAGTAGGGAGTAATTAACTCTCCAAGATAGCTAAAACAAACAAGTAGACAAATCTTGCGGTAGGAAGAATTCCAATTGTTGCATGTATGCTTTGGGAAGCTCCTCTTAAAGGAGTTAAGCACGAGGTCATATCTGAACCAGTGGGGTAATCAATCCTTCCTCATTGGGAACGATAGAAGATATACACGTATTAAAAACGGTAAACCTCGGATAGACCATTGTCGAGGAGCTTGGGGTCACTTGTCGGTAAACCTTGGATTATTTCAAGGAGCCTTCAAAGGGATTGAGCTTTGTTACTCTGCCCTTGTGTGTGTGTCGGATCGTAGACTGTTCCCCCAGGTATATTTGTTTCAGTTGGTAACCTTAGTGGCTATAATCTTTAGGATTCTTTCCTAAGGTGACGGTGGAGGGAAGATCCCACTGTACCTGGAACAGACGTCGGCTAGACTCACTTGGACTCTCCAGAGGGTTATCTTCACTCGAGATGGTATAGTGGAGAAACTTGCACTGGTCTGTTTCATTAAGCAGGTTGTCGGGGTAACTGTTCCAACCGCCCTTTTCGTGTTAAAATTCTACTAAGTTGGATTTCATCACCAACTAGTGTTTTTAGTACGAAAAGTTACCTGTTTGTGTGTGGTTTGAACTCTTAGATTTTTAAGCGAATGATTCAATTGTTTGTTTCTTAGAGACTTTAGGTGTTTTTCATTGAAATTTTTCTTTGTTTGCGTGTGATTAGATAATTTTTAATCGTGGCGGAATTGCCGAGACAATCCCGGAGAATACAAGGGAAACCCCCTGAATATTCACCAAGTCAACTTGAAGGGCTTCGTGCTCTGGTAGCATCCAGTAGTAGTAGAATTAGATCAACAGAAATTGGAAGTTCATCTATAGTTATACATCCTGATCATCAAATCCCTACAACAGAATACATTCAAGAACCGATTTCAGTTTCTGAAGTTACTGAAAGTATTTCTCCTTCTGGTGAATTATCTGACAAACCTGAAATCTCTGAACCTGAAACTGAATCTTCTGTGTTAGAAACATCCTCAGGATTTATCACACCAACTTCTAGCGATCCAGGTTCACCTAGGGTAAGAAATATCATTACAGACAATCTTCCCTCTGGACTTATTTCTATTGAAGAACTTACGAATCCAGACGAAGACATATCTCTTCCCGACTCCCCTCAATCGTTAAATCTTAGGGAGCGTGAATCTATTTTCTACAGCCCCATTCGAACTAATCCTTGGTATCTCTCTTTAACGAATTTTTTAGAGAATTCGGGTCTTGCTTTTTATCCACCTCGAATTCCATTTCATCCTACACCCAGAGGTTATTATCCGTCATCTTTTATGGCTGGAGAGTCATCCATGTTTTCTCAAATGCCGGAATCATTTTTACATGGTGGTCCTTCTGTTCCTTCGGGATATCAGTCTTTGTCTGGTACTTTCTCGGGAGCAACTCCTCAACCCATCAAAAACGTGTTATCATCTGGTCTTGATGGACTTAAAATTGAAACGTCGAACGCAGAGCAAATTTTTATGATGTCTGGTAATATTCCCAATCCTCAAACTCAAGGCAGTCAGTTTCCTTCTGGGGGACAACCTCAGGGAACTCAGTTACCGCCTGGGGGGCAACCTCAGGGTAGTCAGTTACCGCCTGGGGGGCAACCTCAAGGTAGTCAATTACCACCCGAAGCACAACCTCAAGGTAGCTTTTTCCCAGGACAAACTGTGGAATCATATTATTTTGGGGGGAAACCCCAAGGACAATACATACCTCAAGGGTATCAACCTTCAGGACAGTACATACCTCAGGGACAACCCCAAACTCAATATGCTCCTCAGGGTCCTCAACAACCTCAGCTTTAGTACACGCCTCTGCTGTACCCAATTCAAGGTTACCAACAGCCTTCTGGTCAACCATCTGTTCAAGGAGTCGGAAATTTACCTCTTAATTATCAACCCTACGTTCAACCAGGTTATGGTCCTTATGTTCAACCTTCTACGGGACAATACCCCGGAATGATGGTGTGGGATCCGTCCCAATATCAACAGCCTTTACAGCCTAATGTGCATTTGCCTTATCAACCTGGCCAGCCATTGGTTTCTGGTTCAACCCAGCAACCTGTTCAGCTGGCTATTCAAACTCTTGTACCTAGTTCAGTTCAGCAGACTGGGCCTAGTACACCTCATACTCCGCCTTAAACTGCTACAACTGCTGCAACGTCTGTTCAACCTGTCACACCTATTTCTGGAGTATCTGTAGCCCTGAGTTCGGCTACCCCTGTATTCGTGCAAATCCCTCAAGTCTCTATACCTCAGTCAGGACCTTCAGTTCAGACTTCAGTTCAGATACCTATAGGACAAACTGGTACAAGTACCGTTGTTACAATTCAACCTCAATTTACGTATCAACCGTACCAAGGACAGCCGCAATTCGGTCCCTATGTACAGAATCCAAGCTATCAGTATCAACCGTACCCTGGTTATACTTATCAGCAACCTCAGTATGGTCCGGTTCATGCTGGTTTTCCGGGAGGTTACACAATACCTAATGCAAATCCGATTCCTAGTTATCCTGGGTATCCGCCTCCTGGATCTGCTTTGGCTTCTCAAGGTTTTCGTGACCCTAACCGTCAATTACCGTTTATCGCAACTTTGGACTTACCTGATTTGACGCGCCTTACAAATGATCCTATTTTTATTATCAGCACTGGCCGCCAATGCCTCATAAGTTTCCCAGTGATATACCAAAATTCGAAGGTAAGTCAGGAGAGGATCCATCGAATCATGTTATGACTTATCACCTTTGGTGTGCATCTAATTCAATCATTGATGATTCGATTCGCTTACGTCTTTTCCAAAGAACCCTTATAGGTCTTGCGGCTAAATGGTACATTGAGTTACCACGCAGCTCGTTTCATAATTTCAGTCAGTTAGCAACATCTTTCTTGACTCATTTTCAGTTGCCTGTCAGATACGACAACAGCACAGAATTATTAACTTCGCTAAAACAATCTACGTCCATGTATATTTCTGATCATATTCATGAATGGAGACGTAGACGACGTTTGGTGAAAGTTTATATTCCGGATCAAATTTTGGCAGAATGGTTTGTTAAATCATTGTTACCCAAGATCACTGAAGATGTAGCTAAGGCTAGTGTTGTTACTGAAGAGAAAGTAATTGCTCAAGCTCAGTACCTTGACCTCGTTTATATGCAGTTAGGTACTCTACATGAAAAAATCCCAGACCTTCCAAAACAAGGTCAAATAGTTGCTGCTCCTTCAGGGTCTCATGTCGCTGACGGTATGATTGGTACAGTCAATTCTAAAATCAAGAAGAAATCCTCAAATAATTCTTCTCCAATTATAACTTTACCTGATTCCCCGAAAGGAGAATCCTCTCCCGAAGTTTCTGCCAACATTCATGTCGTTGAAACATCTACGACAAAATCAAAAACCGGTGGTAAAAATAAGGGGAGGAATAAAAACAAAAAGAATTCGAAAGAGAAAACTGATAAAGATGAATCCAATGACGAAAAACGTAAACCTCTCTATCCTTGTTTCATTTGCGAACAAGATCATTTCACAAAAGAATGTCCATATCGAGACAAAGTTACGAAATTCGTTAAAGGATCGCAACAACCTGCTGTCTTGAAGGA
The DNA here is from genome assembly GCA_034641835.2 of Pinus albicaulis. Lineage (NCBI taxonomy): Eukaryota > Viridiplantae > Streptophyta > Pinopsida > Pinales > Pinaceae > Pinus > Pinus albicaulis. Next base: position 123,721 of record JAXQQM020076644.1, on the reverse strand, counting down.
TCCTTTTCCAATTCAAGATAGTAATATGATTGGTTCTTCCTCGACTACTTTAGAAGAGCCTATTATGATGATGTCTCATGTAAGGATTGCGACGCGATCGCAAGATTACGGTTCTAAGAATCCCGTTGATGGCAAAGAAGCAGAATCTTCTAATGCAAATACATCAAATACACCTCCTCCTGTTTCCGGTCCGCTACAGATCGAGAAAAAAAATCCATACTTAATAATCAAACCACCTGCTAAAGGTGTTCTTCGTAAATCAGCTTTCAATCCACATGCGAGAGCTACTCAGAATTACAACATTGTTGAAGATTTAGATGTTTCTCCTTCAGCAATGTCGGCTTTGGAAGTGCTGCAATCGTGTCCAGCACAACGTAAATTATTATTGTCTGCCATAGGAGCTGTCGATGTTTAGGATTCTAACCTTATAATCTTCGATTTAGAAAATAGTACACCATGTCTTCCTCACCAAATGGCTTTCCAGATTCTAGTGTTAGTAAAAAACAGACCTATTTTTCGGACTGTGATTGATGAGGGAGCTTCAACGTGTATTATGTCGATTCAGTGTTGGAAATCACTTGGATCTCCTACACTTAACCAATCCCCGACAATTCTAAAGGCTTTTGATGGTCGAGGTTTTAAACCTTATGGTATTTTGCAGGATTTACCCATAGGGGTCGAAGGTAAAATCGTTAATCTAGATGTGGAAGTGGTTGATGCCCCTCTAGATTACAACCTTCTTCTGGGTCGTAGTTGGTCCTATGTTATGACTGCTATTGTCTCTTCGGTCTTTCGACTTATAAAATTCCCATATCAAGGAAAGATCGTGACAATAGATCAGTTAACTTATTTCTCGTCTGACCCAGCCTCTACAGAAACAATCCAGCATGTTGGTAAAACGGTTATCCCTTATAAGGATGTTGGAGTAGGTTTGATTAAAGATTCTGGTTTACTAGGAACTTTTTCCTTTCCTCCTCCTAACGTATCGCCTTATACTGCAAGTATTCACATGATTTCGTCAGACACTGTTATGTTTGATGATCCTTGGATTATACCTTCAGAATCCGAGATAGATTCATTTGATGGCGTGATGCCTTTGAGTCCATTTGAAATTGCGTACCAGGCTGTACAGTCTTTTTCCGACCCTTTTTCAACCGAAGTTGATCCAATGAATGGGATCCAAGAGGAATCACTTTCTATATCTAGTTCAGTTACAACGACATTTCCTGAACTTGTTCATACAGATAAGCAAATTCGTGAGTTTTTGTCTGTTGATGATTTACCATGGGAAGATCTACATCACCGATCTTCATTTTTACCTGAATTAGATCATTTTGAAGATGATTTCGCTTCAATTTTTACTGCTGAATATGCCAAGGAACCTCAGAATCCATTGCAAAATCTTGATTATGAGTTAAATTTGGAAAATATATCTAGAACGGTTCCAATTGACATTTTAGTAAAACCAGGAATAATTGAAAACATTCATATAGGTGCTTGTTGTACAGATGAAGAAATTCAGACTTATAAAGCCCTATTTCAAGAATTCCGTGACGTGTTTGCCTGGTCTTATGAAGAAATGCCAGGAATTGATCCATCGATCGTTGTTCATGAAATTAAGACTTACCCGGATGCTAAACCTATTCGTCAACGATTACGTCAAAGTCATCCTAGAAAAGCTGCTGCTATAAAAGCTGAAGTTGAAAAATTACTTCGAGCAGGATTCATTTATCCAATTCCCTTAACGGATTGGGTATCGAATATTGTTCCTGTGACTAAAAAATAAGGAACGATAAGAGTATGTATCAATTATAGGGATATTAATCGAGCGTGTCCAAAAGATAATTATCCAACTCCCTATATCGATCAAATAATCGATGATTGTGCTGGCAGTGAATTGTTTTCCTTCATGGATGGCTTTTCTGGCTACAATCAAATAAACATACTCCCTGCAGATCAACCTAAAATAGCTTTTATTTTTCCATGGGGAACGTTTGCCTATTGTAAACTACCTTTTGGACTAAAGAACGTTGGAGAAACTTTTCAAAGGGCTATGTCTTATGCATTTCATGACATTAAACACATTGTCCAGCCTTATCTCGATGATCTACCCGCTCATTCATTACGTAGGGCCGATCATCCCACTCATTTACGAGCAATTTTTATGAGATGTAGGCATTATCAGATAAGGCTGAATCCGCACAAATGTGTTTTCTGCGTAGAATCGGGTCGATTACTGGGATTTGTTGTCTAAAAAGTAGGTATTCACGTCGATCCATCGAAGGTCGAAGCCATTGTTAAATTGCCTCCTCCTTCGACTTTACGCCAACTCCAAAGTTTGCAGGGGAAAGCAAACTTTTTACGTAGGTTTATTCCTAACTATGCCGAGCTTACAAAGGGTTTTACCCGGTTGTTGAAACAGAACATTCCATTCTTTTGGGACGAGATCGCTGATCGATCTTTTGATGCACTTAAACAAGCGTTGACCCATGCACCATTATTGCATCCTCCCAACTACAACCAAGATTACATTTTGTACCTCGCTGCTTCTCATTCCACCATTGGGATGGTACTAGTTCAGGAAGATGAATCTCACAATGAACATGTGATTTATTATCTTAGTCAGAATCTCCATCCGACTGAAATAAAATACACACATGTGGAGAAATTGGCCTTGGCAGCTGTTCAAGTTGTTCAACGTTTTAGACATTACATCTTGTTACGTAAAACCACGGTAATTTCTAATTGCAACCCTATGATGTATATTTTGACCAAACAATTGCTAGGGGGCAAATATTCCAAATGGATAGTTATCCTGCAGGAATTTGACTTGGAATTTGAAAAATCCAAGGCAAAGAAATCTTTGGTATTTTCGGAACTAATGTGCGATTTCCCCTCTACTGATACTGAAACAGTGGCAGAAGAGTCCATTGCGGACGAATCTTTGTTTCTTATTTTTACACTTGATCCATGGTATGGAGATATTATTGTTTATCTCCAAACCCAATCTTTTTGGCCTGAAATTTCACGAACTCAGCGATGGAAAATACGCTTCCAATCCCAACAGCATAATATCATTGGTGATACACTTTATCGACGTGGAGCGGATTCTGTTTTCCGACGTTGTCTAACTCATGAAGAAGCTGAAAAGGTGTTAAATGAATGCCACTCTGGAGCATGTGGCGGTCATATGTCTGGGTATGCCACAGCCCAAAATATATTGCGTGCAGGTTATTTCTGGCCAACGTTGTTCAAAGATTGCATTTATGCGGTTCGGAAATGCCACAACTGTCAAATTTTTTATCGGAAAATGCGCGCGCCACCCGCTCCTCTTCACCCTATAATTGCTGTTGGTCCTTTCGCAAAATGGGGTATCGATTTTATCACATGTAACCCTCACTCGGCCAGGGGGCATGCCTATATTATTCTCGCAGTAGATTATTTTACGAAATGGGCCGAGGCGATGCCTACATATTCAGCTGACGGCAAGACTGCTGCAACATTCGTATTTAATCACATAATTGCTAGGTTCGGTGTTCCTCAAGCTATTATTACAGATCATGGAAGTCATTTTCAGAATGTCATGATGAGTGAACTGACAGACCAGCTTGGCTTGCGCCACGATAGTTCCACTCCGTATTATCCGCAAGCCAATGGTCTGGTTGAAGCCATTAACAAAGTTTTAGTCACCATGATTAAACGAATCATTGGTATTCACAAGACGAATTGGCATTCCATGTTATTTTCAGTGCTTTGGGCATATCGAACCTCAGTCAAAACATCAACGGGTTTCACTCCTTTTCAACTAGTTTACGGTTTGGAAGCTGTGTTGCCGATTGAATACGAAATACCGTCACTAAAATTAGCTGTAGAATTACTTCCAGCTACGTCTGAAGAGGAGAAACGTTTCTTGTACTTAGCCCAATTAGATGAGAATCGACAAAATGCTGCAATAGCAAACGAGGCTCATGTTAAAAGGATAAAAGCTCAGTATGATAGAAGTGTGACCCCTCAAAATTTTTCAGAAGGAGACCTAGTTTTACTTTATGATCAAGCTAATGACAAGCTAGGAGCTGGGAAATTCATGCCTATGTGGCATGGTCCTTATATTGTTAAACGAAAGTTAGCAAAAGGGGCCTATGAGTTGATAGATTTTGACGGTGTCCCTTTGGATAAACCCAGAAATGGACTTTATCTAAAGCGATATTATGCTTAAATGAGGTGTGGATATTTTTTGTTAGTTTAGATTTCTTTATTGTTGGTGTGTTTTAGATTAAAAAGGTGTGCCTAGTTTAAAGAGTGTGTTTTTGTCACTATTCCTGCTTATCTGAGTTTTACTCTCGATATTGCAGATGTCGACATCTCTTCAAACCTACATTGGTTTTGCTGATGGTGCTTGTCATAGTACACGGAACATTTCTTCCGCAGCTTGGGTTATCTATTCACCCTCTGACGAGTTAGTATCCATGCATGGGGTAAGCCTTGGTCAAACAACAAATAACATTGCCGAGTATAGTGCGGTGATTGAGTTATTATCTGAGTCCATATCATTTGGAATTCGGAGTTTGATTGTAAGGTTGGATTCTGAACTTGTTGTATTACAGCTTAACAGGGTTTATACCATTAGAAATCCGGTGTTATTACGGTTGTTTTTGAGAGTTCGTCTCTTGGAACGTGAGTTTGATTACATTGAATATCAGCATATTCCAAGACATTTAAATACATTAGCAGATTCAATTGCTTCTAGTATGATAAATAGACATTTGCAATAATCAAAAGCAGTAAAACAAACAACATTCACATATGTACACAGATAGCCGGCAAATAGTGATATATCATAGTATAGGAATGTTTTCAAAAAAATATACATCGTCTTCGATCATAGGTTGGAAACACCTTATGATCGGCAAAAATGATAATACAAAATTCAAAAATATGAGTCTACACGATCATCCCATCACTGATGGTGATCACGATAAGAAACCACTGCCCGGGCTACCCTGCATAGGAACCTCCTAAAAGGTCCTGGAACTCCAATCACATATCTCTGCAGCCTGAGAGGAATGTCATCTATGCTGGTCTCTAGAATATCTAGAGTCAAACGCTCTAGATGATGCTCTAAATCAGTCAAAATCTCCGCTGATTGGCCTGCTGGGGCTGGTGCGGGCGCAACTGGTTGTCTTCTTTCGTAAGGTTGGAGATGGACTGGTATTTGTGGACCCACATCTGTTTTCAAAAAAAAATTGGTTATTAGTTTTCAAAGACGATAAAAAATTAAAAAAAAAATAGAATTTAGAAAACATTGAAAAATGATTTTACCTGAATCATCCCACTGTTCCCCTGCAGGGAGAGCCATCTCTCTGTCGCCTCGGAAATCTATCCCGACATATGGAAAATCCTCTATCACAAAAATTTGGCGATCCAGCCAACGAAAATATGAAGAAGAGAATCGCACAATCTCAGTACCCTCAATAGCATGACGAGCCATCAACGCGGACCAACGAACCATTCTCGGTTCTCGAGGTCGACCAGCATCAACAGCAATACTCTATGGAGCTAACATGGGGATCCTCTCCAGAGCAAAAGAAACAACAATGGATCCATATCCAAAGTTATTCAGTTTCCCATTTTTTTCTCTGGTTAGTTGGCCTTTTACATTGGCCAACACAGCTTCACACCAGTTAAAGATGGTACCGCGATAACAGTCCACGGAAATACGCATTTGGGAACCAGTAGCTACATGAAGCGCAGCACTCCCACACAGTTTGGTAACAGTAAAAGCAATAACTTTCAATTCAGGACGGATGATGTGTTTTATGTCAATCCGTTTGTCCCAAGGATTTGCCTGGTCATTGCAGAATTCTAGTTGGAGACTAGCAACAGACTGGCCACCTGGCCTAGTCCCAAACAAAGAAACTTGTTCGCCCCTCTTGGACAAACCAGTCAAGAAATATATATCCTCCAGCTCAATTTCGAGTCGGTGGCCACCAATGAAGAAACACTGGTCCTGAACATTCCATCTGTTCACCAACCATGTCAAGAGTTCTACTTGTGCCCTCGTGCCTGAGATGGCCCAAAATGTGTACAAGCCACATGCTTTTAATGCCTGTTGTGTGGGAAAATGAAGTATTACGGCTTCATCCACTTCCTCGTGCTCACGTTCTCGCCAGATCAGCATCTTGTCAATCCTACAATACATAAAAATGCAAGTTAGAATAATCTTATTTGAAAATTTTTGGCAAATAAATGAGAAATCAATGTTTTAAATCCAACCGCGCGGGTACCGCACCCACTCTTTGTAAACAGAGCGTAGGTCCACACGCGTAGTGTGTGCCGGGTGCGGAACCCACGACTTTTTCCTTATAGGAAAAATTCGGGGTCCGCAGGTAACGTGTGTCCCACCTGCGGACCCCGCGGGCGAAATTTTTAACCATTTTTTGCCCCAAAAATTCAAACTAAAGCCTAAAAACAAATTTGAAACGGATGAAAAACAAGATTGAGAGGTTGTGGATTACCTGGGACTGACGGTTCTCGATTCCAACGGACGAATTTTCCAGAATCTTCACAGGAACTTTCTTACCCAAAAGCTTTTTACTTTTCACTCTGAAACTGAACGGTAAAAATGAAATTGAAAAAGTCCTTTTTATAAGTTTTTTTGAATGGATGAATTTTTAATTTATTTATTTTTCACTTTAAAAAGGGTATTTTTGAAAGCATTTTTACTTATCTTAAACAGGTATGTGTAATGTTTTGAGTTTTTGTGCAGAAACAGGATTTTTCAGGTGAAATGATCGTTTTTCAACAAAGAGCATACTTTTATCACTTTTTCGGACTCTTTCAAAAATTTACGAAAAAGCGAAACCCTGGAGTCCTCTTTTAAGCCCTTTTCAGACTCTCTAAACATGAAAAGATTGCCGAGTACTTGATTATTCGAACTCGTTAAAGTAAATGAATGATCGTCCTTTCAGTATAAGTTTACCCCTTTTACGGACTGAAATGGACTATTTACGAAAAAGGTATACGTTGACTAATTACGGTCAATAGAGTTCTCTCTCGCATTATTTTATCCTTTTTCGGGCTCGAGAGACTAAATTTACGAAAAAGTACACCCATGGAGTTTTCTTAAGTTTTTCTTCTGACTCCCTAAAACTGAAAAACATCGAGTTTCTCCTATACTGGACTCGTTAAAACTTAACAGTAAAGGACCTGTTTAATTTTCAACAGGAACGAACCACTCCTTCTTAGGGTTCGAATTTTAAACTAAGTTGGACTCATCCGAAGGATGAGCTTATAACCAAGAAAATGTTATCCTCCTCAAGCTTGTCAAAAATAAAGAGGTACTTGCCAAAAATGGTGGGGGAAAAAGAGAGAAAAATGGGCGTGTTTGTTGTATTTTAAAATTTTCGAAAATTCAGTCAACCACTCTTGAACACGACACTTTCATTCACCTAGGTTGGGAAGTCCTTTGCCTAACAATTAATCAAACCACATTGAAAGTCTTCAGCCGGTTTCTGGGTATTAGCTTTGGGTCAATTGTTACCAAGCCATCTGCAGTGTCGTTATGTGTTCAAGAGAACAGTTCAAATAAACCATTCATCTGCAAAATATCTGTCATCCATTATTGACCATCCCTGAGTCAGTCCTTGTCAATATATTTTCAAAACTTGATATATGATTTCGTGTTGTGGGCTTGCCTACGACAGATCACTTTCTATCGACATCAGCACATTATCTAGGAAGTTGATCCAGAAATCATCAGTACCTTGAAATTTTCATGCCTTAATGGCAGGTTTCTCGCCTTCGACGACAGGTTGCATCATTGACCTTCGATCGAATGATTTCGTGAGATGTTCGACTTCAGCTCATTCATTCACATTTCATGGATTGTACGGAGTACTTTGAGAGCCATTAACATTACTGGTGGTTTCTCTCACACTTGTTAACATTTCACATCATTGACTGGTAATCAAGTGGTTTCTACCATGTTCGACTTCAACACATTTATTCACATGGATAGAATCGTACTAGTTCGAGATGCGGAAATCAAGACCCTGGATCTAGTTTCCACCATCCAGGCTACGAGGAATTTTGTTGTCATCTATACAGTAGACTATTTATAACAGATGGCTGTGTCCATACTGTGTCTACATATATCTATACTATGATGTATTCAAAATCATTCCTGTATCAGAACGATTTGAGTTAGTTTCTAGTTAGTTTTAATCTGAGTATGGGAATGCCTACCTCAGTGATGACATATATATGTATATATTTTGCATTGAATGTTTTTACAGGTTCCGACTGGGGTGTCCACGGGATGATCTTTGAAATGATAAAGTACTGCACTCTTCATATATGACAGACTTCAGCTTCATCTATTCCAGACTTTGCACTTTAGGGGGCAATTTGTTACACTAAAAACTGTCATCGTGACATTTTACTATGAGTATGAGCTCATTATTACTCATACTTCCTCCTTTTGCAAGTCTAACATATCAGCTCCTCATGTCAAGCTTTCAAAATCAGAGAAAAGTTCCTAAAAATCCCCTAAACATTGGTATCGCACTTTCTCTATTCATTACCTGCGGTCCCGCACCTAAAGTTCAGCCCTCCTGCGGAACCATACCGCACTTTCTTTGTGTTATGGGTGTAGACCTCTGTAAAACTCAAAAAGGCAAGAAAGTAAAGATAAAAAGTGGATTTCGGATGAATTCTAGAAGATTCTAGATGGGAATTTTCGGGAATGGATACGCTTTGAGAAGGTTCATGCATCCCTCACTTGATGGAGCTAACCCCTTGATATAAGGAGCTAATCCCTTTGAAGGAGGATTCTATCCCTTCATATTTGGAACAATAAACCTCCTCTTTTCCACTATAAAAAGAGGCCTTGGGTAGCCTCAAAGGGAGTTCAAGCTTAAGATATTTGAAGTTAAATGCTGTTGAGATTCAGACTCAGTTAACTAAGACTTTCTGTGAGGTTAAATCACTCATCTCTATCTATCTTGGTTCAAAGAGTGCAATGTTTGTCAAATTAGAAGAGATTCCTGCTTCGGACCCCAGGAGGACCTGCATGACATCAAGGCACAGGTTGTAAAGGTTTTCTTTATTTGAAGTTAATACAAATATACTCATTTCTCTCATTAAACTGTCTATTCATGGTTTATTTCATAAATTCCTTGATCATTATGATGAGTATGATTTATAATAATGTCTATACAGGTGCTGTGTAATCTTTTTGCTTGTTTGTGACTGCAGATTCACGAGGAACCTTCTTTCAAGTGCACGGGAAGGACTTCAACGAGATCAAGCAAGCGCTGGATATAAGGTAGGCCTTACACCTATATAGCATTCTTATGAATCTTGTATTCTTAGAGAGAGATTAGTATAATTGGCTGTTTGTTGCTAGTTACTTTTAGTACTAGAGAGATCGGTCTTGTCCGCAAGACGGATTAATCTACACAACAGTGGGACTTCAGAAAATTTTAGTGATCATCCAATTAACTGATCAATCGGCCCAAAATAGCTAGTGCATGCAAATAATTCAAGTTCCCAAGTTTTGGTGGAGATTCCAAGGCATTGCAACATCAGTTGTAGACTAGTCTTGAGTGTACAAGTGTTGCATGAAATCAAATAACCAACCTAAGGAATTGCGCAGTCCATTTTGGAGAAATTCCTAAATAATAGGGGCCTAATTTCTCAAGGAATAACACAAGGAAATAGGGGCCCAAGCAGAGGAAAAATTTGACTAAGTTTGGGTCAGATCTTCTCAGTGAGCAGAGAGATAGATTATGCACTTGCAGGTTGTGCTCAATTGAGCAAAGCAATTGTAATACATCTCTATTCATCAAATTAATACAAATAGACATTGGGGTTTTTAGCAAATTTCTTTCCCCAATAAAAATACTATTTGCCTGTGTGTGATTTCTTATTGCATGTATGAAATTATTGTTCTAAATTATGAATTAATGTCTGCAGAGCAGTAGAGTAGGTTTGTGTCTTGTGATTTTGATTAAAACTTCATGAGCAATTGCAAATCTACATCATAATTTCTACAAATGAGTATAGGTTTATACTTTGAGGGAATTCAATTATGCTTGGAACCATGGATTTTTGTGGCAGTTTATGATTACATAGAGAAATATATCGTTTATAATATATCATCTATAATATATGGAGAAAAATAGAAATCGTTTATAATATATCATCTATAATATATGGAGAAAAATAGAATCCCAAGTAATCAAATTATCGTATCTAGTTAACAATAAAAGAAGAACTCTAAAAACATTTTCGTATTCCTATTCACACTTATGAGTAAAATTTCAAAAATATAAAATTAAAAGAATAAAATACAACACCAATAACAACTTGGAAAAACCTCATCCTTGAAGGCTATGTAACAAAGTGATTTATACCTTTAATACATGCATCCATAGAGCTACAAACTCTTTCTGTCGTGTGCCTTTATTGAGTGGTTCTCTTTGCCTAATCACATAGGAAAATTTCTCGGGTTTTGATAGTTGTGGTGAAAAATAATGTTTACTTTAATCTAACTAAATGTGGTGTAGTACTCCTCAGCACATAATTATGATTTTTAGATTTTAATATTTTTTTGCAGTGAATAAGAAGAATACTTTAAATAGGCAACATTAAAAAAGAATACCATTGGCAAAATCATGAGTTGTTAAAGCCTTGAACCCAAAAATAGCTATTAACTACTTTACCTTCATTTTATTTTAATTAATATTATTATTATTTATTTTTATATAATTAATTGAATCAAAATGTTTGCATAACATAACAACATCTATTTTATATAACATAACATTACACCAACCTAGATCCATCTTAACTCCAGATCTACCAAGTGTTGATTTTTGCTATTAATATATTTTTGTTTTAAATATCACATGTAAGTTGAGTTACAATAAATTACACATCATGTAATATCAATAATACTATTTCTTGTTATCTCCATATTAAGTAGTGAATAAATTGCATTTATTTCCAATAGTAAAAAGTAAATTAATTTTTTTTCTCATCCCCATATAGAGTAGTGAAAAATTTACATTTCTTCCTCGTACTAAAAGTCATTTTTTTTTTCTCTTGCCTTATATCTCTATAAAAAGCTATGTAAAATTAAGATATTTTAATAATGACAAACATTAATTTCTTTTGTTATTATTATTTTTAATTTGTTACTTTAAATTATTATTTTACTATTTTAAATGTACCTTTATGTGACAACATCTCTCCCATACATATAAAGTTATGTAAAGTTGAGGTGCAAATTGAAATATTTTAATTATGACCCACATTAAACTTGTTGTTTTTACTATTTCTAATTTGTTAATTTCAATTATTATTAGGTCAATAAGCCTTTCTTTTGAATCAGTTCACCTTCAAATTTTGTCTACCCTTTTCATCTCCACCTGACACACCTGTGCACCATATGGCCTCACATTCTTACACCCAAAACCGATGCCGACAAATTCTGCAGAGACCTTTGGACATAAACTGATAAAGGTTATTGTCCTCTCTGATAAGATATTGCTGAGATTTGTCCGATTGGAGGCTGCCAAAGAAAGACTACATCAGATTCATGACGACTACAATTCGTATGAGTTGATGCGAGTTTCCATGGATTCGATGGAGGGGTCTTCGAAGGAAGAAGCAAAAGGAATAATGAAGGTATTTAACGAATCATGACATGTTCTCATATAAACAACACTGTCTATCTTTGTCCTTACAAGTTTTATCTGATTCAACCCTCATTTATGATTTCAGGGCTCTAGATTTTCTAAGTTTAGGGTTTTTGGTTTTGGTTTCACTAATATTCTTTTTTATTTTGGCAAGGTTTCAGATAGAAAGATATTTCTAGAAGATATTAACAACTATGTTTCTCGTCAAAGCTTTCCACAAAATTTCTCCAATAGAGTAATTTGCGGTTGAATTATACAAACCTGTTATGGAATCTATTAGATTTCAATCAAATACCTTCAAACGGATTCACATGCTATAATTGGAAAGGAAAAATGACAAAGATAAACCCGACTCCTCTTAGATGGAAGTAAAACAAAGCAAAAATAAATAGAAAAATGCATTCAGTAACCCTGCCCTGGAAAGTATTAAAAAAATAGCGTATCTCATTTGTCTGCTTCTTCTCCATATCTTCCTAAAAAAAACATATTTCCTCCCAAACACAGAATAAATGACGAACTAATCCTAATTTTGTTGGCATAATAGCATGGGGAAGTACATCTAATCCCCTAAACTCTCAACTAAAACTCCCCACCATTAAGGGAGTGGCAGGAGACGTGAGGAAGAGCTTGGATAAGAGAGGAATTATTTTTTTTTTCCTATGGAAATTGTCAAATGAGAGTACATTCAATATTGGGTGCATTCTTAACTCATAAAACAATACGATTTCATCATATTGATATCGGGGACTTGGATCTAAATGTTCATTTAGATACGAAATAAGGAAATAAAACATGATGAATAGGTCATATGCCTATGACATGGACTCTATGTTGACATGTATTTTACATGTGTTGCGCACTTAGACCTATGTGTTACATCATATTCTACACATGCAACACCACATTTTAAAAAAAATTAGAAAAGTTGCTCTACACTGGCAATGCCCATTTTTTTAAAAAGGGGGAAAATTTGTGTAGATATGTTTCAGTTGAATAAAATATGTGTGTGCCTATGAGCACATCAACATTTTGTTATAAGTGCATTATTTTGAGAGGCTATGTTTTTTTCGTTGATTTTGTCCTTCTCAATTAAAAGGAAAATTGTTACTTTCAAGTTATTTATTAAATGGAAAATTGTTACTTTCTCAATTAGATGGCAACTTGTTACTTTCAAGTTATTCATTTTCTTTTTAATTTTTGAAGGTTTTGGTGCAAATGTGTTGAAATATTTTTTGGTCAAATCATGTTGTTTAATTATCTAAAAATTGTTTTTTTGAATGTATAAATAGATTCAACACTTTGAAAAATCTTTGGGGTACATACATTTTGTAGGGTTTATAGGTCAAAGTTTGTAATTCCAACAATTTTTTGTTGTATTTCAAAAAAAATGACTAGAAAATGTAGAATCGTCTTTAATTTCTTTAATTTAGAAAATGGGAAAATTGTTAATTTTAAGTTATTTAATTTTTGGGGAATAAATTTTAAGTTGAATAGCATGTGGGATGGTGTAAAAATATTAGAAATAAAATACTAGAATGTAGCTGGATCCTAATACAAAAGAAGGTGCACACATTTTCGGTAGAAAACATCACACTGAAAATTAGAAATCTATGATGTCTTTGAGAACATGAGCTCAAAGAAGGGGATAATGTGCGCTCATTGCATCAATTGTGTTCTTTGATATGGAGGTGGAAAATCGAGCATTCATTTTTTAGGACATGTTTTAGGACACCAAATGTGATCACTATTCACACACAAGATTATTGCATCCAGTGATTGCTACACTGACATAAATTTCATATAAAAGTTGTCAAATCATAAATATTTATCAAGTTTCAAATCAACATTTGAATGAAATTTGTTGCTACAGTAATATCAATTTCATATGAAAGTTGTCAAAGAAAAGTTGCTCAAATGAAAATTTATAAGAGTTGAAATCTAACATTTGATTGTGCATTTCATGAAGGCATTAAAATATATATATATATATATATATATATATATATATATATATATATATATATATATATATATATGTGTGTGTGTGTGTGTGTGAATGAAAAAATTATAATTGGTTTTAAGTAAATTTGAGATTAAATTTTATAGTGTTTAGATATTTAATATTTATTATTATTTTCTTTTAAATATTATTTAAAATAATTTTAATTAATTAAGAGCTTGTGCTTTTTAAATTATAAGAATAATTCAATCTCACAAATTTAAAATATATTTGGAAATGTGGATTTCAACATTCTTATTAACTACTTGTTGACGGTGTTGGATCCACCAACACTCAAGGGATCTCCCTGATATGAAGTCCCAACTAGACCTCACGTCGTTTGGTGTAGGAGTCCCATCTGGAATAAAGGCATGATTTCCATGTTCTTAAAGATTTTCCTTGGCTCCAACTGTCAGCAAGAGAGAGGGATGCATATGTACTTTCGAAAATCAAGGGGGTGTGCCTGGTGAATGTCCAATTGCAAGTATATCAAGGTTCTTCTACTGCGGGGGGAGAGAGAAAAGTGAGCCTCTAAGATAGAGGTAATAGTACCACCCAGGAAGAGACACACATGAACCAAAGGGTCCATCTAACATCCAGTGGAATAGTCCACAAGGGATGCAATGGTCATTACAACTAACAATTGAGAAAGATTTTCCTAATATCCTGTGGAATATTCCATGAGGATGGGACAACAATAACAACCATTACAACATATTCTCAACAAGATAAGCACTAAAATGACCAAAATAGTTCAACTATCTTAGTACATATGAAAGCAAACATGAAATACAAACATCTGCAGAATAGTCTTACAAGTATTCATAGTCCATGCATGAAGAACATGTTGGCCTTGGAAGGCTTTTGTTATTGAGTAAAATTTCCAAGACACATATGTACAATGAACATCACTAGCTCCAATAATGGAACGTTGGAGCCACTCCTTGCTCCACAAAAGAACTAGATTATCCCTCTTATGCTTTGTTGGTGGAGCCAAGGTGAAAATTCCCTTGCTCATACAATGAGGGAGTATATATAACCAAGGGTGACTCTTTGATTACCCTCATGACTATTTGACTTCCCATGAATTTTCAACTTACATGTAATGCCATGATACGGTATTAAATCTGATCCTAGCATATAAAACAATGTGTTTCCTCTAACATGAAAACACACATCTAATTCTTCATTAAGAAAATAGTTTGCAGCTTAAAATATACATACAGGAAAGAGAGCTATAAAAACACAAATATATTGATGTACAATAACACAAGAGATTCCCGACCAAATATTACAATGAATGGCCTTTCGGCTCCTGGCCCTTTACAAAAAGCTCTCAATCCATTCCTCACTCTCTCTGTATTCCTCACTTCCTCACTTGGTTTTCATCCTCACACAATCCTCCTATTTATACATAAATATGAATTTATTCCACTCCATAAATTCCTCCACACAAATCTCAACTAAAATCCAATTTAGATTTATCATATTTTTGCCTCAATTAAGTCTCGTTTATGGAATTCCTAATCCCTAGATTATCTACCTAATTCCATTCCACTCATATCCTTAATTATTTAAGGAATATTTACAATAATCCTCACATTTATATTTTCTCTCCTAATTTATTAAATTTGAGCAAAATAATTAATAAAATAATTAAAACACCTCACCCCCTAAATTACATAAATGAATAATAAAATTTAAGCTTGATGCTCCTGCATCAGACTCCTAAGGTTGAAAATAATCATGATCGCTTGATCGTGTGTTTCAGATATTTTTCTTCCTGGATCCCATACCTTGTTCTACAATTTCCCATTTGTTGTTGCTTTTGTTTTTTGTTTTTCTCTAGGTCTCCTCACTTTATGTTGCATTGCCCCACTGGATATGCTTTCACAGTCTTTCGATGTCTTCCTCTTGCTGCTTCTTCTTTGTTTTATTGTTGTTGTCTTCTTCTGGGATACTTCCATCATTATCCTACTTATCAATTCAATTTCTCCGTCCAATAGATATTTTGTCTGTTGTTTACTGTCACTTCGTGATTGCTGAACTTTTACTGCCGCCCTTTCATCCTCGCCCTCTTGTTTACTGTTTTCTTTCACCTTCACATTCTTCATTTCCCAATATTGAAATTGAGATTCCTCTTCATGCCTTAAATCCTGATTCTTCAGCATAGTTTCCAGAAATCTAATCTCTCGGTTCCATGGATTACATATTTCCACAGAAAAATTATTCCTTTTCTTTCACTTGTGTCGAATTTCCTCCATCATCTGCAATAAAACCTGTACTCACAAAACAATCATTAAAATAAAAAACATAAGGCCTCAGTGCCTCTTTATCCTCTGGCAACATTTCAGTATGTTGCTCTGAAATTTCCTCTTCCATCAACACATTAGTATGCTGATTTAAATCCTCTATGAGACTATCAGCTAGTCCCTCCTCCATATCATTTTTTTCAAGAATGTCTCCCTGTTCTGTTTCACAATAATGAACTTCTTTGATTTGTTGAATCATTCCTACATCCTTATCCTTTGCTTCCTGATTATTATTCAAGACAATTTATTTGTCTTTCTCTTTCAACAACTCACCCTGAGCATAGGTCCTCTGCTTTTCTAACTTTCTTCTTTAAAGATCTAAATTTCTATATAACTCAACAATCTCAATTGGAGTAGAACTTGCAAACTTTACACAACTTTCCATACCTTCACTTGCTATTGACCAATCATTAGATGGCCCTTCTTCCTCTGCTTCAATACTCTGCTGGTTATTCCCATGAGACCCTTATGTCTCCTTTTGTTTCTGAGATCTTGCTATCTCAGCATTATTCTGAACAAATTTCAAATTCAACTTCTTCTCCTTAACAAACTTCAAAGTTTGTTCAACATCCTGTGATGTACCTGCAATCACACACAAATCATTAGTTTCAAAAACAACAGACCTTGATGCTTCAGTCATCATATCTCCTCGCTGCTCTAAATCCTTCATTTGATTCAATTCCTCTGTAGATTTCTCTTTTGTCACACCATTAATTTCAGAAAGCAACGGACCATATTTTGGCTCACATATCCAATCTTGCTTTATATACTCATTTAAACTAAATAAATCTTCCTTCAATTGATCATTCACTCTATGCTCCCACTTCACTTGCAATCTATGCCATTTGACTTTCCTCTTCATACTCCATCCAGATCTCTGGTCTACTTTACTTCTCTATAACATTTCCATCAATAACTCAAGACAGAATTTCTCAGCTTTCTCCCGCTCATAGTCTTCATCGGTCAGATACTCACATATGCCACTTACCTTGGCACTTTCCCTTTTCTGTCTTCGGTTGAGGTCTTTCTCAGAACCTATGAAATGACTATCAATAGTCATCTTCTCCTCCATTGTGAAATTCATCTGTTCATGTGTGGATTTCATTCAATCCACTTTTCAGCAAGTCTCCCCACTTGCCATTCAACAATGCAAGCTTTCTTCTGGCGCTTGACCGCTTTCAGTTCTTGGTCTTGGGATTAGTCTCTGGAAAATCTCTTGCTTCTCTCTGCTGTAAACAAAACTTTAGTAATACATGTGTTATAATGACAAATTATTTGGGTGTCGGGCTCTACTAATCATGCACCCAATTACATTCAAAACTTTTAACTTGGCTTATGACTCTTGACTCAGACTTTACATCAACTCTTCATTTTGGATGAAAAATACTCAAAACTATCCAAAATTTCATTTGACCCTAACATCTATTTGACTTCAAGGCTTTCCCAAATTATGATAGTGGATATTTTGACTTAATTCAAGTTATACATTCTTCCCATGAACATAAACCCCTAATACATTTTATGATGTAAAATATTCACTCTCTCTCATACTCCATTCTTCAGAAAATATCACAAGTCACCAATTTCATCATCTCACATTTATCATTTATTCACATGATATTGAAGTCTCTAACTTGAAATGCAATTCACTTTTCCCAAGATTTATTTTATGGTGAAAATAAAATAAACCATTCAATTTTCAACATTCAAGATAGCTTTTTTAAATGATGTATGATACCTTATGCTTCCATTAAGGTTATCAATAAACCTTTCTCTTCGCAAACTCAATTCTCTGGATTCCACTCTTCTGTGTCGTCTTTGTCACTGTAAATACTCGCATGCCCTTCACACCATAAACTCGTCATTTTAATGCAAACATTTTT
Organism: Pinus albicaulis; assembly: GCA_034641835.2. NCBI lineage: Eukaryota > Viridiplantae > Streptophyta > Pinopsida > Pinales > Pinaceae > Pinus > Pinus albicaulis. The sequence goes on along the minus strand of JAXQQM020076644.1, from coordinate 105,825 downwards.
CCTGCACTTTTATGCACCATACAACATCAATTCACATCTCTTCACCTGTGTACAGAGAACATATTTTCAACTTCTTTGATGAATAATGTACAACTTGTACATTGTATCCATCCAGAATAATTCCTCCTTAGATACCGCCACATGATGGTAAAACAAATATTTTACAACATCAAGAAATTATTTTTTTAATCACAAATAAAAAGAATTCTCCTTTTTCCAACTACAAGCTTTGGTCCAAAATGACTTAACCAAAACTGTGAAGAATCCACCCTCTTACATAAAAATGCATGTTTCTCTTTATATCACCCAGGATTAGCACATTTTCCTATTCATTTATACCTCCTCATTTGCAATGAGTATGGCAAGGAAATTTAATCATCCAGCTTTTAAAATACCTCTTCTCAATGAATATTGATTCATTCAATGAGCACTTACCTTGAATCTTCTTGTGGTTGAAATGACCCAACTCTTCTCTCATGTATTCTTTTAGGAATACATTCAAGCCTCTATAGATTTTGTCTCCCACGGACTCCCAGTTATCCAACTCCAAACTTGAGCTTTGTCTCCACCTCATCATCTAGGTTTGAATATGCAATGTCAATTTCCTAACATAAATTTTTCCAGCAAATAATGTTGGAAACCTTCAAGGTATACAAAATCTAATAATATCTTTGGAAATCACCATTTTCCAACGCAATTTCCATTCACCCAACTATGTTTCTACGCAAATTCCATTCACCTGAAAAATTTTGTCCCCTATCCAATGGAGCAAGCAACAGTTATGCATAAAAGTCAAAATTTCTTATTTTCCACATGTGATGGATTTCATCTTCTCTGCAATTGTTACTTTGTTTATTTTTTATATATATATATACCCAATTCTGATTTCCAAATACCACAAACTACAAACTATATTTTCTCAGCGTTATATCCCCAACTCATAATTTACTTCTTGGATATCATCTGGCACTCTACCACAAATAGCGTTCCAATACAATTTGCAATATGGTATTAAACACAATATATATATAATAAATGGTACCTTAGAAAAATTTTAATACCTCACTTACAAGGTTGCGAACACAAACTCTGTTTCTAGATTGTTACTGCAGGTATATGTATCTCTCCAACACAATATTTAATATTGGCCGCACACCACGATTCCATGGTAATCTTCATTCAACATTTCGAAACCTCCATGGGTTTGTGTGAATGTTTTACACAGACTTTAAACTCTCCACCATAGCCCACGGACCCGTGTTAACTCTCCACGCAATTACTATGCCAATATACCCAGCAATGGCAATGCAATAACATGCCACTCTGCAACATTCTTAACCAAACATGACACGAAGATCCTTAAGCCTGCTCATAACAATTACTACCGGCCTTCCAAGCAACGATGGCCAATTCGTAGGTTCAACTCATTACATAGTCTGTTGTACATAGTCATATGTCACATGGCTTTCTCTTTGAGGCGGAAATTACCAACACCACAGACTTTCCTCAGTAATAAACGTTACTGCCTACCAGAAGTTACACCCGCACGAGTTTAAAATCACATTGGAGGAAGCTCTGCCCTTCTATGATGATATGGTTCCGACGAAACCCTTTTAGGGATATATATGCTTCTCCTTCTTCCGACTCTTTCTTCAGGTCATTCGGAACTTTAAATATGGATGGCCACATGTGATCAACATCAGAATTCCCTTCGATACAAATACTCCATTCTGCTTTCCTGATCCATCCTCGCGATTCACTCCCATTATGTAGTTTTGTATTGGCTGCTTCAACAATGAAGTCCTTACGTCATCACTCTAGAATGAGACTCAGCTACTTGGCTTGCAAAATCAGTCATTTTAGAACAACAATTTCGATGCAGATATTACTATTCTTTCTCTCTAATGCTTCTTTGCGACTCTCCAGAATCTCTTTTAAATAAGAAGTGAGCACTTCCAAACTACCCATCGTGGTACACTGCTATTCTAGACAACTGGTTTTTTTTTTCAAACACATACCTGTCACATGTGATAGTTCCTCTACCAAGTGTGTTAAGACCCTCAAGTAGTGGTGCGGCTTCACACTTGCCATCAACTTATGGTTTTCAACCCGTGGCTTTTTCAAGGTTGTGACGGTCCATTGTTGTAATGTCGACGCTCACCTCATGTTAACGTTGTAGCTAACACACGATCACTTTCACTTTTGCTTTAACAAATTCACCTTTTGGCAACCTTATCTTCAACGAACGAAGAAGTTGTAGTGCCCTGTTCTACCTCTTCAGCTACGTTAGCAATTTTTGTAACATCTACCTTGGTTTTTTCACATCACAACAGGCAGGCAACGACCTAGCCACAAGCAAGATCTGATGTAGATTCACGTGACTCACTGAGCCACAGTCAACACCACAACTCATTTTTGACCTTCTAATGTTGTTTTTAATTCGAACAACGTAGTCTAGACAGCATTCTGAAATGACTTCACACAATGAAGCATGCAGTGACCGCTGCTTCAGTAATAAGCCGCTTCTCTTTCCTCGTACACCACAATCAAATAATTCAAACACAATTACAAACCCAAGGCTCTGATGCCAAATGACGCCAAGATACGGGGTTAAATCCGATCCTAGCATATAAAACAGTGTGTTTCCTCTAACATGAAAACACTCATCTAATTCTTCATTAAGAAAACATTTTGCAGCTTAAAATATACATACAGGAAAGAGAGCTATAAAAACACAAATATATTGATGTACAATAACACAAGAGATTCCCGGCCAAATATTACAATGAATGGCCTTTCGGCTCCCGTCCCTTTACAAAAAACTCTCAATCCATTCCTCACTCTCTTTGTATTCCTCACTTCCTCACTTGGTTTTCATCCTCACACAATCCTCCTATTTATACATAAATATGAATTTATTCCACTCCATAAATTCCTCCACACAAATCTCAACTAAAATCCAATTTAGATTTATCTTATTTTGGCCTCAACTAAGTCCCGTTTATGGAATTCCTAATCCCTAGATTATCTACCTAATTCCATTCCACTCATATCCTTAATTATTTAAGGAATATTCATAATAATCCTCACATTTATATTTTCTCTCCTAATTTATTAAATTTGAGCAAAATAATTAATAAAATAATTAAAACACCTCACCCCCTAAATTACATAAATAAATAATAAAATTTAAGCTTGATGCTCCTGCATCAACATGACTTTACATTCATGTGTGTCCTTTGAAATTCCACTTTACAATACATTTTGATTACAATAGACATGATAGACAATAGTGATGTGGCATATGACCACTCATGACATGACATGACATGACACTGCTGACATGGACTGCTTGGAAATGTCAATCCACTGCAGCTTCTTAGAGTTGAGTGTCTTCATGAAATATATTTCCATTTCTCCTATGCATGCCTTGGTGATAAGAAGCCTTCAATGATCTCAAGTCTTGGATAGTGGTCGAAAACTAGTGTCCTTTCGCTCTCTTCTCAATCAATCATCTTGTGAGTTCAACTGCAAGAGTGTCTTTGAGAATGCTTCCCTCCTTCTCTTCCTTCATCATCTCTCCATGAAATGATAGAGTACATATTCCTACAATTCAATCATGATGGAATGACATCAATCCAAAAACCCCTAGCCTAAGATGATGCATTTTTATCCAAGAATTGAGCCTAGAACAAGTGATGGTTTGGGCAAGGAGGCTTAGTGACTGCGCAAATGTGTAGTTTAGGTAGGCAAGGGGAAGCCCTGATCCTTGAGTCTGTGCAGTTCAAGCTCGATTGGGGGGATGCCTACGTAGTTTCCAAAGCTAGTGGGAAATTTTGTAGGGATGGGATCTAGGAGAATTTATTGTGCAGTTCTAGGTGTCAAGGAAGGCCTGGGTGATTCATAGTGCACAGTTCTAGGGATCAAGGTATGACCTTGAAGCTTGAGGTTGTGAAGTGTGCAGTTCAAGTCGGGCTGGAGGCCATGACTGCGCAATTCTGGAGTTCAAGGTCAAGGCTTGGTCACAAAAAATGTGTGATGGAGCAGTCTTGGGAGGTAGGTACTTCGCACTCCATAGTGCCAAGCAACAAGGTCATAGTTTGAGGATTGTTACTGTGCAGTGTGCAGCTCAGGGAGGGTCCATTGAAGCTAAGTTGCTCGGTCGGGAATTTTTCCGAAAAATGACAAAGTGTGGGACTGGTGAGATCGATGTGAACATTGATGAAATTTAATTTGATCACATACTTATCATGTATTGACAAATAAAACAACATAGATCATCCATGACACAAAAACAAAGCATTCTCCTCTATGTGACAACTTTACAACTAGTTATGACAATTGTGATGCCAAATATATACTTTACGACGACCGTGACGACACTTGTGGAAATAAGTGTGACTGATACTTACAAGGTTAGAACAACTCTTTTGCAAAAAGGTGACCTCTTAGGACCACTAGAATATACTCATACACACAATACGACAACCAACATGCTGAAATATGACACTTTTCTTATCTTGCGAAATGGATCAAAACACTTTAAGAAAATCAACAAAATGAACCTCAATGTTTGCAACAACAATGAACAAGTCCAAGGACGGCTATGAAATTTGTTATATGCTAAAATTTGGGGGGGGGGGGGGGGGGGGGGGGTTGCAACAACTACAACACTTGGCGACACATTGGTAGAATTACAGCTTCTCCATCTTAATTAACTTCTTTTGTGCAGGGCCTTGGTTCTTAAGGGAGTATTGATTGATCATGTAGATCACTTTGGTTTCCCCACTTACCCCATGAATAGACTAAGTCCCCATCATGACATTTCAGTTTAACTCAAAAAATATTCAAATTTATCACAATGTTTCAAACAGGGGAGCGTAGTGAAGCTCGCAAATTTATTATTTTTAGAATAATATTTTTTCATATATGGTGTTCCTCCGCTACCAACAGGCTTGGACAGTACCCTGATGGAGTCACTTCAATAACACAAACATTGCTCTGCTGCTAGCAAGCCTGAAAAATACCCTGAAAGAGTTGTTTGATTTACCTCTCTGCGCAGGAATCCTTTCTCTTCTTTCACCTTTATTTATTTTTATGAAAATAGGATTGTGCATTGGCACTTATTAATTTTGGGCCAAAGAGGGATCTCGACTTATTTAGATTTTCCCCTTCTCCCTTTTTACTGATTATATAAGCATGAAACACCTAAATAAAATAACCAAACATGGGCACAAGGTTTCCTAGATAGACACGAGTTCATGGCTTGCCCAAAACTCTCCTTATGGACAGATCATATTTTCCTTCGAAACTTTATCGGCCAAAGACATAACCAATACAATCAAGACAGACCAAATGATAACCAAATCTTGAAGTGTCACAAGGCTCCTTAGAATTCAACCACATACAATCTTAGAAACCAACACATGGACGAGTACAACACTTATTCACATGAAAAATAAAACAAGAAACAAGGCAAACAACAAGAACCAGAATAAACAAAACAAAACAATTTTTTGCACAAGCGTAGGGCACATCCCCTGATGTTCATTGAAAATAGTGTTTGAGATCTTGGCCATTGGCAGGGAGAGAGTCATTCTTCCCATCAAGTGATTGAAGAGGATAGGTGTGTTGGCCAAGATTATCATGTACAGTGAATGGTCCAATCCACAAGGATTGAAACTTAATGTGTTTTCCTTTTTCCTCATGGGCTTTGTCCCACTTCAAGACTAAGTCACTCACACTAAATTTTTTATTCCCTACATACTTCTTGTCGAACCACCTCTTGATACGAATTTGGTGAAGTAAGAATTTTTCTTTGGATTTTAGTCTTTCTTCCTATAGCTTATGAAGGGTGTTCATCCTACACTGCACTAACAGACATGGCTTGCCTTGGGATTCTTGGGAGAGTTGGAGAGCAAGGAATTATATGTTGGGTGAGAGGATAACTTCTTCTCTATATACCAGGAAGTAAGGGGAGGTGTTCAGGGAAATATTAGGTGTGACTTAGTCAGCACATAGATTTTTTACCAAAGCAGAGTGTCAATTCCTCTGCTTAGAGAATATGGTCTTCTTAATGATGTGGATCAAGGTCTTATTCGTGGATTCAGCAAGAGAATTCCCCTGAGGGTGGCAGTTAGCAGAATACTTAAATACGTTCCATTGTCCAATGAAAATTCATAAACCTTTAACGATAAGAAATATGTTGCATTGTCAAAAACAAGTGAAGTAGGAACACCAAGCCTGGCAATGATGTTCTGCCACAGGAAGTTGATGACCTCCTGATCATTCACCTATTTGAGTGGAACTGATTTTTTCCACAATGTGAAGTAATATGTAGCAGTGATAATGTAGTGGTGCTACTTTGATTGAATGTGGAAATATTTCACCAATAATATTCAATCCCCACTGTTGAAATTTTGCTTCCACTATGATAGGCTATAGTGGGGTGAATGACCTCTTATTTATGTCGGAACGATTTTAACAGACCAAACATTTTCAGACATAAGCATGAGCATATTATATAGTGTGGGCCAGTAGAAACTAGCCTGCATGATTTTGTTTACTGTTGTGTTGCTGGAAAAATGTCCCCCGGCTAGTCCGTCGTGGAGATCACTCAATACCTTTTCTGAATCATGTGCCTCCAAAAATCTGAGAGATACTTCATTATGGTGCTTTTTGAAAAGCACCCCATGCACCAACTAGTAATATAATGTTTTAACCCTTAGTTCCCTCTTCTATCGTGTGAAAAAATGGGAGGTCACGATGTCGTGCTTAAGGTATTGCCACACGTCCGCGTACTAAGAATTTGTGCCAGTAGTGGGGGAGGCTCACTCAATGGTATAAATCTCAATTTATTACTCTCATCCTGAAGGATCTTAGTCTTATTTTGTGTCCATTTCTTATGTTGCTAGTCGACAAGTACCATGGCCCTTGATCATGTGAACTAGTTTGATTTCTAAATCATATTCTCGAAAACTAGTCATCCAGTTCACTATGCTTTCACCCAAATCTTGTTGAAAAAGAAATGATCTAATTATTGGGTGCAAAACAAATATAAGGCAACGATTATTCAATAAATAGGGATCAAAGTGATTAACCGGCTTATAAATTTCATAAGCTTGTTTATCTACGACAACATATTTTAGCGTGAGTCCTTGTAAACTTGCGCTCATGAAAGAAATTGGTCGCTCATTGTTTAGGTCATCTTTATGCATGAGTACAACGACAAGAGATGTTTCAGAAGCAAAGGCGTAAAGCAAAAAATATTTGTTGAAATCTGGGTTGTATAGAGCGGGTGCTTTTGCGATAACTTGTTTTATACGGGAAAACGAATCCTTTTCCCTTTTATACCATTTGTAAATATCATCCTTATTCACCATCTCCTGTATTGGTTTTACAATATGAGAATAATTGGAGATGAACTTAAAGAGGAATTTGATCTTCCCCGGGAAGGACTGCATGGCCTTCTTATTCACTGGGAAGGGAATCTACGTGATTATTCTAACCATGTCCGGGTCTACCAGTAATGTCCCCAGTTTCTCTGCTTTTATTAGACATTTGAACAAGTCCTAAAGGGTGAAGTGGACCCCAAAGGAAAACAATTATTGTGGATTTACTTTATTATTTTAATTTAATAAAATAAAAATGGAATTAATTGTGCAAAGACTAGATTATTATTAGAGATCTGGAAACAAATCCATGAGGATGGATAAGGTTCATAAGACTTTTCTAGTTCTCCAAAAATCCTTGGGGGAAATAAATTAAATATTAAAAATTAGGTTGGAGATAAAAATCTAAAAAGCTACCCCAGTAAAGAGGAAAGTTACTGGGAAGAGGTGGAATAAAACTGGAAAGAGGAAAAGCTAGTTTTAAAGTACTTTTGTGGAAGAAACAAAAGGAAAGCCTAGGCAAAAAGGAAAACAGCATCTTGATTAACTGGACGTAGTGAAGGAAACAAGCTGATGGGAAAGCGTGCTTAAATAAGCAAATTCAAGATAGACAAGAGGTTGTCTATTGATGGAAGATTGATATCTAATCAAGGGGAGTTGTGGAGAAAGAGCTCAAATGTTGGGTGGAAACTACTCTACCTTAAGTGGTATGTACCAGTTAATTCATTTTATCTTAAAATTTTAATGTTATTATATTGACTATGGTGAAGTAAATGGGTATAAATTGGACTTGATTAAATCTATGCAAAAGTAGATGTTGTACATTAACAGTAAATTAAAAAGACTGAGTATTAGTTAATTGGTAGGTCTACACATTAAATAGAGTAGCCTATAATATATATAGTCGCCTCTGTATGGTTGTACAGGAAATACTCTAAAGATTACCAACTCTCAGAATGTCTAAACCTTGATGAATGTTTAAATCTAAGGCTAGGAGACTCTCAAAAATTATCACTGAATAATATTATTATTAATATTATTTTGGAAATCAGTAAATTCTATAAATAACTACTATAGAATGGAAATAAATATGCATCACAAATTATGTGGAAGTAGTACAGTCAAGAAAATATTATGTTGTAGTATAATTGAACAAGTAATACAAGAACTGAGATATAATAAGAGACAGTGACATTAATAAATTCTAAGTAAGAACTCATTTATTGTTTCTAGAACTGTATTACATATGAGTTACCAACATAACCTTATAAAAGGGAAAATATTTTGTCCCATATATTACAGAGTTGTAAATCGAAAAATATAAGTACATATTTTTATACAGTCCAAATTCAACCTAGGCGTAATAAATTTATACAAGTGGGAAACTATGTCCCATATATAATAGACTGTACAATCTCTCTAGAAAATATGCAGTGATGGTATATCAGAAATCTCCAAGCGGGTTACTAGACCAACCTGAAGAGGAAAAAACCACAGTAATTCTTGAAAGAGAAATACTATCAACGTTTCGCAAAACCAGAAGTAGGTAAAGAATACCTGCACATAATGAAAGCTAAGAATTACTCTTGGTTTCTACATACCAACATAAAAAGGAAATGAAATAGATTTTAAAAACAAAACAAAAAAAGGGCCCAAGGAAGTACCTTACATACACCGGAGAAATGTCTGACCTGCAACAACAAGAGACAAGTAATTATTACAATGAAGGAAAACTGTTGTATAACTAAAATAAAAATAATTTAAAAGTACTAAGTAATGTTAACAAAATAAATTCAAATATACACAGTGGAAATACGTATCTCGGAGAGTAATTAAAGAGTAGGAATTTAATATCACAAATTTGGTATATTTGAAGGATTATATAAATGTGACTTCATGAAGGAAAAACAGCCCTAAGAGAAGGACGAAAGGGAATTCGAAAATTCTCAAGTTAAAGTGAGAATAAATATAATATTCTAGGAAGAAATGAGAATACGTCCCAAAATAGGTTCAACCAAAAACATTACCACAGAGACATAATATCTTTATGTACATGGTTGAAATACTTTTCATTCGGTAAAACGGAAATACTTTTTCCCCATTACTATCAAACAAGGCCACTACAGGAAAGGGGTAATGGCTAATAAATATATAATAAAAGATAAGTTAAGGAATTTACATCCCGACTATAAAAGAAATTGTGTAAAGTGTTGATAATATAGGAAAACGTATATAATTTACCTGTAGAATTTGGTGAAATCGAAAGGCCAAAACCATGAGGACTAAAACAGAAACCGTGAAGAGACTCCATGACTCCAATTATCTGTGCGACAGACATAAATGGTAAGGAAAAGCTATATAATTAAAACGATAAGTGAAATGGCCTTGAGCTATAAGTAAACCAGTTAGTTTCCAATCTAAATTCATAAACAACAAAGATGAAAATGAAATTATGGAGAAATACAACTTACCAGTGAGAGTTCAACTGAGTACTAAACTTACTGGTTGTAGTTTCATCTTTAGCAACGACATCAACCTGGAAATTCCACGGAGAGGAACATCGTAACCAAAAGATGCAGTCACCGCGACAGTACTGGTCAATTTTAGAAAATGTGTTAAATTCTCTCTGTAAATAGACCAAACCAATGAAATACTATTGAGTGTGAAAAATTAGAAATTATATATGTATAGTAAGTTAACACGATGACTTCCAACTCTGCCATTGTAAACCACTGTGTGGAAAAATTAAAAGCCATGAAATAGAAGAAAGATTACATGAGTGAAAGACGAGACTTCCAATCCCATGAGCAGAGCAGTGGACGGAGTTTTCACCCCTCCATGTAGTGAAAACGAAATTTGTGGCAGACAGACCATTAAACCACAGATCAGAGCCAAAAGGATCGCAAGAATAGACTCATTGACTTAAAATATTTCGTGTAAACCCTAAAACTAACCCGAGAGTATCCTCACCATCTAGGTGGAGGAAATAGGGAGAACTCACGTGGATTGAAGGGTCAATTTAGCCACTAACAAGCCATGTGACCAAGTACTGGTAATTTAATGAATATCGATCCCGAGAAATATTTGTCTGCAGGAGTTGGTATATTTGGGATACGGAAACTCAATCTCATTAAAACTCAGTAAACGTAAAACAATGACGTGTTAAACCGGGTGTCATGGATTACACATAAATCTAATTCTCAAATTGTGAATGCCAAGTAGGATTTCAATAAATAATTTAGGTGTTAAATGGAATAGATAGGAAGTCCACATTCATGAAACTTATTTAATGTTGGTGATGTGGTGAAACCTGTAACAAAGTTAGATGTGTAACTAAAATGCAAGAATTCATAGCCTGTCGATGCAATATGATCATGTGTAAAGCAAACATGCATGTAGATCTCCAAAGGTAAGTGGCACATGGATCGAGTTGTTAGAAATAATGTGAGAAAATCTAAAATTGAATTCGATGGTAAAGTCCTAGTCATTCTATAGTGGGTCCACGATTTGAATGATGTAATCCTTGAAGTAAGATCGAGCTTTCATAAGGTTCATATAGAGGAACAATGGGTGTGGGAAAAATTATATCAATTAGAAACGAGACCATACAAACAAATATATATTCCCTTATGACAATTTATATATATACATATATCAATAAAAGTAGAGATAGTCTGTAACTTGAACTAAAGTTAATCCAATGTATACATGACTATAGAGGAAGAGGTTGATAAGGTGTATCAAGAAATTAACAGGTAAAAGAATGGGTTAATAATAATTAAAGTGGGATTTAATTATTGCTCCATATAAAATAAAATGAAATTGCCCTAGATGTAGAGTCTCCTTGGAAGGTTAAAAGTGGGATTTTAGTCCCAATGAATATATATACAAGTTATGAAAGATTAAAGGTATAGCATCGTAAAATGTTATTGGATGATATGTGTCAGAATGTGACGAACTATAATCAGTTCACGGGGTGTGATTTGTATTAGTTTTATAAATAGAAAAAAATAGAAGAAAAAAATTGGTCGAAAAGGAGATGTTACAAATGGTATTAGACCCCATGCTAAAACATTGGGCCATGATGTGTGCTCACACCAGAGAAAAATTTTGTTGCTGTAAATTGTTTATTAAAATAATTTTTCACTAATGTTTACTTTTGTGTACAGTGAATTAGTGCATAAGCATACAATTGAAAACCATGAGTGAAGAGAATGAGCTCTTTGTGGATCCAGGTGGTGCTGAAAATCCATCAGATCCTAATGCTCCATTGGTGGCTATGATGCATCAGATGCAACAGGAAATGATGCAACTGAGAAACCACAATGAAAGGCTATCGCTAGCCAACGAAGAGCAAGAAAGGTTAATTAAATAATTGACCTCCCGGAACAGTCACAAAGGTGAAGGTTATGGGAAAAAGAGAAAGGGAACTGCAAATCACTCAGAAGAGCCTGAGGAATATGAAGCCTTTAGATAGCAGTCTACAAGGAACAAGTCATTACAAGGTGAATTCCAAAAAATAAGCCTCCATCCTATGATGGAGAGGAGGAGGATGCAGAAGCTTGGATTCTAAACATGATAAAGTACTTTCAATTTTATGAGTATGAAAGTAACTTGAAAGCCAGATTGGCTATTTACCAATTACAAGGGAAGGCTACCTTGTAGTGGGAGGAAACCAAATTGGTGCATGTGATAGATGAGAAAATTTTCACTTGGGAATATTTCCAAATCAAATTTAAACATAGATATCTAAATGAACGATATTATGATGATAAAGCCAAAGAGTTTCATGAGCTTAGGTTGGGACATCTTACCATTTATGAGTTTGTTACCAAATTTACCAACCTACTCTGTTATGTACCTTATATAAGAGAAGAGAAGGCAAAGGTACAATGCTTTTTAAACTTCCTACCTACTATCTACAAAGAGAGGATAGAATTTGATAATCCCAAGACAATGGATGAAGTGGTGTGCAAAGCAAGACTATGTTATCAGTAGTTAAAAGGCAGAAATGAACAAGCGAAAAACTGGCAGAACAAAGAAAAGGGTGACCCTAGTGGAAAAAGAGAAAAACCAACATAATTAAAGAACTTTGGGAGAAATCACCAAAGAAAGAAGTTTACAAAAATTTGAGAAAATCACCCAGCCCAATCACAAACAGGATCTAAACAGATAGATGGAAACAGTAAGAGAGAAGAAACTGTTAAAATGAGGGAACCTCTAAAGTGTTGGGGTTGTGGAGAACCTCATTTGTTGAGATATTTTCCACACCAAACTATTTATAACATACAAGTGCTTAGAGAGGTAACTATTGTAAATTACGTGGCAAGAAACATCCAAAAATCAGTGTTGCCCTAGAAGATCGTCAAGCTGAACACCAATCCACTATGGTCAAAATAGAAGGTATGATTGTTGAACAACATGTTCCTATTTTGATATATCCAGGTGAAAATTTAAGTTATATAAGTCCTCAAATTGTGGAAAAATACAATTTAAAGTCAGAAAAAATTCAGCAAGCATGGTTAGTTCAGTTAGCTACAGGAACAAAAAGAAAAGTGACCCATAAGTTACCAAATACCACTATAAATTTAAATGGGTATGAAACTGAACTGAATTTGAATATTTTACCTCTAGGCTGTTATGATGTGTTGGTAGGGATGGACTGGTTAGAAAAAGGATTAGCTGTAGACCCAGAAAATATACAAGCTATAATGGATTGGCCTGTACCTACTGATGTTTCCTCTATAAGATCTTTCATGGGAATTGCAAGATACTATAGGAGATTTGTAGACATATTTTCAGCCTTGGCATACCCTATCACATCTCTACAGAGGAAAGGAGTGAAGTTTGAGTGGACAGAAAAATGTCAACATAGCTTTGAACAGTTAAAACTTAAACTTACAACTGCACCTATTCTAAAGATTGCTGATCCAAATCAGGAATTTGTAGTATGTACAGATGCTTGTGGAGAGGGATTAGGAGGAGTATTACTACAAGAAAACTCAGTCATAGCATATGAGTCAAGGAAACTAAAGAAACATGAACAAAATTATAGTGTGTATGACTTAGAGTTAGATGTTGTAATACATGCTTTGAAGATGTGGAGACATTATCTGTTAGGGAAAATTTTATATTAATGACAGATCACCTCAGTTTAAATTATTTCTTCACACAACCTTATTTAAATTCTAGACAAGCTAGACAGTTGTCCTTCCTTAATTAGTTTGACATGGAGATCAAACGTATTAAGGGGAAGGAAAATAATATTGCAGATGCATTAAGTAGAAATGTTGGTCAAAGTGTTAATAGTGTTGGGAGTAGTGAAAACTTTGATATTGAAGGATTGATCCAAGAAGTAATGAGACAAGACCCAAACTATGAAAAACTTAAGGAAAATTTGCAGAAACAAGAGATGGTGGGGTATATTCAAAACCAGAGGGGACTGATTTGCTATAAAGACCGATTATACATCCCCAATGTGAACTCATTAAAAAGTGAAATTTTAGATGAGTATAATAAAAGACCCTATGCATGACATCCAGGGTATCAGAAATTAATTTCAGCATTAAGAAAGAACATGTTCTATCCAGGTATGAAAAAATATGTAGCTAATTATTTAGTTAGATGTTTGGAATGTCAATAGGTAAAGGTAGAGCATCAACATCCAACAGGATTGTTGAATCCTTTGCCCATTCTAGAATGGAAGTGGGAAACCGTTTCCATAGACTTTATCACTGGATTACCAAGAACTAAATACCAACATGACTGTCTGCTCAACTTAGTGTTCCTAAATTGATGTCATAAATTGTCAACCAGGGTTAGTAAACTGTTGAAGTGAAGTGCACTATATGTGCCTAGGTATCTGTTTCTCACTACGTTGTGTTTAGTGTTTTTCCAATGTTTTTGGTTTTTTGTTTTTATTCTAAGAGGAAAAGAACTAAGTGTTGGTAAAGAGAAGTTGTTGGTCACACTAAAACAAAGCAAAACCTATTCTAAACTATGTATGGCACTTGAGAACAGAAAATGAAAAACTTTAACAAGAAAAGTAACTCATAACATGAATTCAATAACTCATAACATGAACTCATTCCAATTCATTCATTAGAAATATGTTGGAATAACTTGAGAAAAGGATAAGTTTAATGCAATGAGGTTCTTCTAAGTAAACAACAATCTACAATATCACAGAGAAAATCCCATCCATGGCTAGAAATTTTTTGGAACACATTTGGAAAAGATAGTCTGCAACATAGTGAGTGACTCTATTCTAAATTATCCTATGACACTAAAATTAATCCATTCTGCAACTCAAATTGTCACTACTAAGCCTCATTCGAAAGTTAGAAATATTTTGGAATAGTTTTGGAAAAAGGCTATTTGTAAAATTATAAGAGATTGCAGAACAGTCAAGGCCTTGAACTAATATCACTAATTCCTGTCCATATGATGATGTGTTGGAAGAGATTAATAACAAAAGTAGTTTGTAAATAATGAAGGCCTTGAAGTCTAATGGAACAGAACTAGCATACAACTAACTAATGAAACTTGAAATACATTAAACAGAACTGAACAAGAATGCAATCAATCAAACTTGAAATACAGTGAACAGAATTGAACTAGAGTGCCATTAACCTCCAGAGTTTTACAACTAAACTAAAATGCAACTAATCACTGAAATACTACAGCTCTATCTCATTCGGTGTTAGTGATATTTTGAAACAATTCATAAGAGCAAGACTGGATGTAACAATTGATGTCAGTGAGCATAAAAATATGAAGTTCAGAAAAATGCAACTAGACTCTAAAACACCACAGCTATGTCTCATTCAGTGTTAGTGATATTTTGGAACAATTTGCAAGAACAAGACTAGCTGTAACATTTGATGTGAATGAGCATAAAAACATAAAGTTTAGAAAACTACTTAAATTAGGAATGAAACAAGGCTAAAGTTACTTATCTAAACAATATGCAGAGAGCTTCTCGGGCAGTAGGGGCCCTCTACCACCGGATTAGCATACAAATCTCCTCAAGATTGCCTTAGATCATGCAATGAAGTTGAATGTCTTTCATTAAAGATAAAATTCTTCAGAAACAGAGTATTACGGACTTTTGAGATCTAACAACAAAACATCAATCTAGCTAGCTGTCCCTCAATCTCCCGAGTCATTCTTATAAAAGAAATACATAACTACCCTTGAGAGGAAATAGGGATAAGTGTCTTTCCCAATTAAAATCAAATTAGAACTCTTATGGAAGCCTCGTACTCTTGCTGGAGACATCTGTAGAGTCCCTTGTAGAAATTTGCTGAATAATGATTAATTATTCACCGAGACTATCCTGATCACATACAATTCGAATTTATATGCAACACATAATCTCTTCCACTCAGATCATCAAACATGCGGAAATAAAATCAAACGATAACACATCAAATCATCATACACATTAACACAGTATGTATGGGGAAAGCTTATAGCTGAAAACCCCGTAGCTATTGTGTATATTATAATGGAGAAATCAAGTAACAAACTCAGTACAATACTCCTCACAAGTACTCAGTACTTTCTCATGAAGTTACACACAATCTAGCTCGGTTTTGAACAGGTTACTGGTTCAAAACTCACCGCCAATTGCCTTGCCTCTATTGCGCAATCCAGGCCTGTCTATATAGAGATCCAAGGTTTGAATCTCCTTGGCTTGACTGCGCAATTTTCATGGACAAATCCTCCAAGTGTGGTGCAAAACTCATGCACAACTGATGTCGCCACTGATAGCTAACTCCACCCTTTCATCTACCTCTTTCACTGGTCTCCACTGAACTAATCATGCACTGTAGTGAAATGATGTGTTCTTGAGTTGAATAATGAGTTACTAATTAATGAATTAAATAATATTTAATTTACTCCACTCATAACTAATTGATTAGCTAGTTAAACTAATCTCAATCAGCTCAACTAAAATAAACAGAACACAACTCCACTATCTGTCTCATTAACTCCTCCAAACTTCTGTCACTGAAGTCCAACTGAATTCAACCATGCATGATGCCATCAAACCCTTGGGAATAGCGTAATTCCTCTGTTAGATGCATGAGCCACTTCCAAGGCTCGAACTGAAGTGCTCCAAGAGAGTAAACTGAAGTTTATAGTCCAAATATTATTAAGGGTAAATAATATTTGACTTCCCTGTTTTAAGGAGAGGCAGTCTAAAAATAGACTTCGACCTCTTCGACCTAAAAAATAGAGTCCCATCTATTTTTACCAACATGACCAATGCTTCAAGAATCTCAAACTGGAATCCCTGAACCATGCTCCATATGTCTAAAAATAGACATAGTCTAAAAATAGATTTTGCGCCAGAATTTGCCTGCGGGCCCACTTAGTGAAGGCGACTTCATTTCACTAAGCTCCATCATCTTTCTGCATTTTCAACACTCCCTCTCAGCAAGATATGGATTATCTGCAACCCCTATCCTGCCTCTGTGGAATTCGAACTTGTTCCTGGTGAGCGCCTTCGTCAGGATGTCAGCATCCTGATCCTCCGTGGGAACATATGAAAGCATCATGATTCTCCGCTGAACACAATCTCTGATATGATGATACCTGATGTCGATGTGTTTGGACCTATCATGAAATACTAGATTGGCCGAGAGTTTAATGCAACTCTGGTTATCACAGTAGATCATTGTAGGCTCCAAATGCAACCTGAACAATCCTGCGAGGATCATCCTCATCCAAATAGCCTCGCATGCAGCCAAGCTAGCTGCCATGTACTCGACCTCTGCTGAACTGAGTGCCACGGATCTCTGCTTCCTGCTGTACCAGGAAACTGCTGTCGACCCAATGCTGAAAACTCCTCCAGATGTGCTCTTCCGGTCCGTTGGGCTCCCTACCCAATCTGCATCAGTGAAGCCAGAAAGCTTCGCTCCATCCTCTTGTCTGTACCATAGACCATATCCCGATGTGCCTCTGATATAGCGCAATAAATGCTTGCCTGCCTTCCAAAAGAGCTTGGTAGGCTTAACCATAGCTTGCGAAAGCTGGTTAACTGCATAGCATATATCGGGTCGTGTATTGACCAGATACATAAGCGACCCCACCAACTGTCGATAGACATTGGCATCCACTACCTCCGCTGAAGTAGCATCCTCCTTCCTCCAACCACCAGGAAGAGGAGTGTCAACAGGCTTGCAGCCTTGCATGTTGAACCTCTCCAGAATCTCCCGGGCATACTTGCCATGAGAAACAAACAGTCCTCCGCTGCGCTGCCAAATCTCCAATCCCAGGAAATAATGAAGGATGCCCAAGTCCTTCATCTCAAACTCTCGTGCAAGATCCTCCTTGCATGAAAGTATCAACTGCTCATCGCCAGTCAAAATCAGATCATCTACATACGGTACGATGATCAACAGCTTCCCCTCCACCACAATCTTGTACAGGTTAGGATCCGCCTCACTCTTGGAGAATCCAAGCCCGGTGAAGTAGCTGTCTATCCGAGTGTACCAAGCACGAGGTGCTTGCTTCAGCCCGTACAGTGCTCTCTTGACTCGGCACACATGCGACTCACTGCTGAAGATCTCAAAACCTTCAGGCTGCTCTATGTACACCTCTTCCTAAATAACTCCATTGAGGAACGCAGTCTTCACATCCATCTGATGAATGTGCCACCCCATCTGCGCTGAGAGAGCAAGGATCGTCCGTATGGAAGAGTACCTTGCAACAAGTGCAAAGGTCTCCTCATAGTCGATCCCCAATACATGCTTGCACGCCTTCCAAAAGAGCTTGGTAGGCTTAACCATAGCTTGCGAAAGCTGGTTAACTGCATAGCATATATCGGGTCGTGTATTGACCAGATACATAAGCGACCCCACCAACTGTCGATAGACAGTGGCATCCACTACCTCCGCTGAAGTAGCATCCTCCTTCCTCCAACCACCAGGAAGAGGAGTGTCAACATGCTTGCAGCCTTGCATGTTGAACCTCTCCAGAATCTCCCGAGCATACTTGCCCTGAGAAACAAACAGTCCTCCGCTGCGCTGCCAAATCTCCAATCCCGGGAAATAATGAAGGATGCCCAAGTCCTTCATCTCAAACTCTCGTGCAAGATCCTCCTTGCATGAAAGTATCAACTGCTCATCGCCAGTCAAAATCAGATCATCTACATACAGTACGATGATCAACAGCTTCCCCTCCACCACAATCTGGTACAGGTTTGGATCTGCCTCACTCTTGGAGAATCCAAGCCCGGTGAAGTAGTTGTCTATGCGAGTGTACCAAGCACGAGGTGCTTGCTTCAGCCCGTACAGTGCTCTCTTGAGTCGGCACACATGAGACTCACTGCTGAAGATCTCGAAACCTTCAGGCTGCTCTATGTACACCTCCTCCTCAATAACTCCATTGAGGAACGCAGTCTTCACATCCATCTGATGAATGTGCCACCCTATCTGCGCTGAGAGAGCAAGGATCGTTCGTATGGAAGAGTACCTTGCGACAGGTGCAAAGGTCTCCTCATAGTCAATCCCCTCGATCTGTGAAAAGCCACGGGCGACAAATCTCGCCTTGTACTTCTCCACACTCCCGTCAGCCGTCTGCTTCACTTTGTAGATCCATCACGAACCCACCACTGATTTCACAACTGGTCTTGGGACAATCTCCCATGCACTGTTCCTGACGATCGAATCATATTCTTCGATCATGGCATCAACCCATGCGGGTTCCTCCACAGCTTCCTCAAAAGAGGATGGCTCTGTCACAACACATTGACTCACAAGAGCCATGTATCCAGTGTACCGATCCGGTGACTGTCTCTGTCTGCGCTGTGCTGTAGGTGGTCCTACAACCTTCTCTGCATCTCGAGCCAGTCGCTCAGCTTCTATAGTGCGCATGCGCCCTCTGATGGTTGGCGCTGCATGGGTGGTTTCTTCCACCTCCTGAACTTCCTCTTGTGGCTGATCCACATCCGGAAGCTCCTCCTTAGGAACTAACGGCTCCTCATCTGCATGCAAGTGTGGCTCCCTCTCAAGCGAACACTGCATGGCTTTCTCCTCCTGAAACTTGATATCCCGTCGCACAATAGTCTTGTGACTGTCTGGCACATACACTCGATAGTTGTGAGGTGTATCAGTGTACCCCACAAATATTCCAACCTCTGCGGTCAGATCTAGCTTCTTTCTGGCATCCTTCGTCACATGCATGTAGACAGAAGAACCAAAAATTCTCAAATGAGAAATGTCAGGTCTCTTACCAGAATAAGCCTCCTCCGGTGTACTCATGCCAAGAACCTTGTGAGGACAACAGTTCTGCACATACACTGTTGTATTGCATGCCTCGGCCCACAAGTGAAGGGGTAGGCCCTGATCATGCAACATCGCCCGTGTAGCACCCACGATCGTTCTGTTCTTCCGCTCAGCCACCCCATTCTGCTGTGGGTTATGGGGTGCGATGAGCTCTCTCCGAATCCCTTCTGCGCTGCAGAACTCCTTGAATTCAGCCAAGATGAATTCACCACCGTTATCACTCCTTAGAGCAATCACCTTCTTCCCCAACTCCTTCTCGACCAGTGCTTTAAACTCACAGAACTTCGCGAATGTATCGCTCTTCTTCTGCATGAAGAAGATCCAGCACTTTTGAGAGAAATCATCAACAAAGATCACATAATACTTGTGTTTTGCTGTCGAAGCAACTGAGAAAGGACCACACACGTCTGTGTGAACTCTCTCAAGGATCGTCGTGGCGCGACTATCCTTCTCGTGAAAGGTGGCTTTCACATACTTCCCTAAAGTACACCCCTTGCACTGATCTGACTGCGCAAGAGTGCCCTTAGGAAGTCCAGTAGAAATCTGCTGTAGAATATTCAAAGCTCCATGGTGAAGATGGCCCAATCTCCTGTGCCATAGTTCGCCCTCATCATCTCAGCTCACCACTTCTCCCGCCTTGCATGCCATAGCTGCGCAGTCATCTACCTGCAACTGATAAAGGTTCTGAGTCCGAACCCCTATCTTCCGGGTCTCTCCACGACACTTCTGCTAGCAGCGAGGAAGGCTTTTAAGTTGGCCGAAGACACATCGCCCCTTGTCTTCCAACATACTTTGGAGATCAAGTTCTTCTTGATCGGGTACATGCATGGCGTCCAACGCCAAGCCTGAAAGGGTTTACCAGACTCCCTCTGAAAGGATATGGTACTGATACCAGTCACACTGTATCTACCATCATCGCCCATCTCGATGTGCACACCCAAATCTTTGTCCTCCGGATCTGAGAACAAATCCCGATCTCCCGTCATATGAAATGACGCACCGCTGTCCAAGAACCACACCGATCCCAACACACTTGAAACCAAGCATGCGATCAGTGAAAATTCAAGCTCGAACTGTGAAGCCAAAGCTTCTCCATCTGCGGATCTTCCCGCTTGCTTGTTCTTCTTCTTCTTTGGACAATTGGTAGCATAATGTCCATGATCATGGCAGTGAAAACACTTCACTTTCGCCATATCCTGCTTCTTGCCCTTTGCACCAGAATGAGAGGTTTTCTTACCCTTCCCCTTCTTTGCTTTGGCCACCAAAGCGCAATTTTCTTCATCGGCTCCCTTTGATGAAGATCCATCTCGAGTAGTCCTCCTTATCTCCTCCTGCATGAGATACGCCCAAAGGCGCTCCCATCCCGGCAGCTTCTCCCGACCATTGACACTATCTTGATATGAGTGCCAAGCCTTCGGAAGACCAAGGAGAGCCAGGTCGACCATGTCCTCGTCTTCGACAGTCACCCCCACACTTCCCAACTCATCTCTGCATTGAGTGAACTTCATGAGGTATTTGGCGATACTGTCGCCTTTCTCCATCTTGATGTTCCTGAGCTTATCTTTGAGTGCCAGCTTCCTTTGGTCGCTCTTACTCTGGAATAGATCCGTCAAATCTTTCCACATTAAAAATGGAGAAGCCTTTCCATGCAGGCTGGATACAATATGATCCTTGACGCCCTCCAACAGGATCCTTCGACATTTCGCCATCTTCTTTTGCCAGGCTTCGACTTCAGCAGGATCAGTGGGTTTTGGGACATCCGTATCTACGAAATCCTTCAGACCATTATCTTCTAATATTGCCTCCATGTGATCCTTCCATGCAACATAATTCGAACTGCCTTCAAGAGCATATTCGAGTCGCAAATTGTTGAAAGACATTTTCAACTCCGGCACCAAGAAAACAAAACTGCTGCAAAATTCGAATTCCACTTCAAAGCTCAACCGCTCTAGATCTGTGAGAACAAATTATTTCTAGCACAGAGATCGACTGCAAGGGGCGTTTACTGGATGTATCACCTTTCAAAGAAAGGATGGATCCAGAGGCTACCTGGCCCGCATGCAGACTCTGTCTACCGAAATAAGTTTGTAATCACTGTGATGATCAATCTCTGCTTCAATAGCTCCGATACCATGTAGAAATTTTTTGAATAATGATTAATTATCCACCGAGACTATCCTGATCACATACAATTCGAATTTATATGCAACACATAATCTCTTCCACTCAGATCATCAAACATGCGGAAATAAAATCAAGCGATAACACATCAAATCATCATACACATTAACACAGTATGTATGGGGAAAGCTTATAGCTGAAAACCCGCAGCTATTGTGTATATTATAATGGAGAAATCATGTAACAAACTCAGTACAATACTCCTCACAAGTACTCAGTACTATCTCATGAAGTTACACACAAACTAGCTCAGTTTTGAACAGGTTACTGGTTCAAAACTCACCGCCAATTGCCTTGCCTCTATTGCGCAATCATGGCCTGTCTATATAGAGATCCAAGGTTAGAATCTCCTTGTCTTGACAGCGCAATCATCATGGGAAATTCCTCCAAGTGTGGTGCAAATCTCATGCACAACTGATGTCGCCACTAATAGCTAACTCCACCCTTTCATCTACCTCTTTCACTGGTCTCCACTGAACTTTCCATGCACTGTAGTGAACTGATGTGTTCTTGAGTTGAATAATGAGTTAATAATTAGTGAATTAAATAATATTTAATTCACTCCACTCATTACTAGTTGATTAGCTAGTTAAACTAATCTCAACTAGTTCAACTAAGTTAAACCGAACACAACTCCACCAACTGTCTCATCAACTCCACCAAACTTCTGCCACTGAAGTCCTAACTGAAGTCAACCATGCATGAACTCACCAAACCCCTAGGAATAGCGTAATTCCTCTGTCAGATGCATGAGCCACTTCTGTAGCTCGAACTGAAGTGCTCCAAGAGAGTAAACTGAAGTTTAGAGTCCAAATATTATTAAGGGTAAATAATATTTGACTTCCCTATTTTTAGGATAGGCAGTCTAAAAATAGACTTCGACCTATAGGTCAAAAAAATAGAGGTCCATCTATTTTTACCAACATGACCAATACTCCAAGAATAACATACTGCAATCCCCGGACCATGCTCCATATGTCTAAAAATAGACATAGTCTAAAAATAGTATCAGTCAAAAAATAGACTTTGCGCGAATTTCTGCGGGCCCACTTAGTGAAGGCGACTTCATTTCATTAAGCTCCATCATCTTCTTTAAATTTTCAACAAGTGGATAGTCTGATGTAAAACGATGTTCGAGAAAATGCAAGATGGTTAGGGGAGCTCTGGTATTAATTAATACGAGGGAGTTGATTTGGAACTGCATCTGAGCCTCTGGTGCTTGTTATTGATAGATTATATGATTATGTGGTTCCTAAAAGTGGAGTGGAAAGCCTAGCTATCTCTGGAGAAAAGACCATGTTATGGCATCAAAGGCTTGGACATATTGGAGAGAAGGGCCTTCGGATACTGCATAGAAATGGTATGGTAGAAGGTATATCTAATTTCTCTCTGGATTTCAATTTCGGTGAACATTCTGTATATGGGAAGAAGAATCGAGTGAGTTTCCCTTCTAGTGCTAAGAGGGCAAACAAGATATTAGAACTTGTGCACAATGATGTGTTTGGACCTATGTCAGTTCCATCACTGGGAAAGTCTGTGTACTATGTTTCATTCATAGATGACTTCTCAAGGAATACATGGATATATTTCTTGAGGAAGAAATGCGAAAGCTTTGACAAATTTAAAGAATTTAAGGCTTTGGTAGAAAACAGACAGAGGAAGAAGATAAGGCGGGGCCAGGATAATGGGGGGGGAGTTTTGCAAGGAATTTGAAGAGTTCTGTAAGAAGTGTGGTATAGCACGGCAGAATACTACTCCATACACACCTCGGCAAAATGGAGTTGCAGAAAGAATGAATAGAACACTGATGGAAAAGGCAAGAAGCATGCTCAGTGGTACCGGGTTAGGACAAGAATTCTGGGCAGAGGCAGTGGAGACTGCATGTTACTTAGTTAACAGATCACCTTCATCGGCGTTGGAGGATAAGACCCCACATGAGGTATGGACTGGTAATAAACCCTCTCTTTCACATCTAAGGGTATTTGGATGTGATGCATATGTACATGTTCCAAAGGAGAAAAGGACCAAGTTGGATAATAAATCTGAAAGGTGCATCTTTATTGGGTATAAGGATGGTTTAAACGGTTACAAGCTTTGGAACCCAGAAACAAGGAAGGTTGTGTACAGCCGAGATGTGGTGTTTAGAGAAGTGAAAGATGTTGTTAAACATGAAGTCCTATCAAAGGAACCTGAAAAGATAGAGTTTGAGCTAAATGAGGATGAATCAGACTCTACAACAGAAGAAGACTCAGAAGATGAAGAGCCACAAACTCCAGCTTTGAGAAGATCAGTTCGGGAAAGAAGGAAACCAGAAAGGTATAGTCCATCTACTTTCTGTTCAGGTTTTGCCTTAACTATAATTGATGATGAACCCAGAACTGTCAGGGAGGCAGTAGATTCAGAGGATGGAAAACTCTGGAAGGAGGCCATGGTTGATGAAATGGCATCCTTGCACAAAAATGAGGCATGGGATCTGGTGGAGTTGCCGGCTGGAAGGAAGCCCATCGGGAGCAAATGGGTGTTTAAAAGAAGATGAATGTAGAAGGCAAGGTGGAGAAATACAAAGCTCGGTTGGTAGCAAAAGGTTATTCCCAGGTGCCGAGAATTGATTTTGGTGATATTTTTTCTCTTGTTGCCAAGGTTACTTCTATTAGATTACTTTTATCTATTGCTGCTGCATTTGATTTTGAGATAGAACAGATGGATGTGAAGACAACATTTCTTCACGGGGATCTAGAAGAGGAGATCTACATGAAGCAACCAGAAGGCTTTATGGTGAAGGGTAAGAAAGAACTAGTATGCAGGTTGAAGAAGTCTCTGTATGGGTTAAAACAGTCACCAAGGATGTGGTATCAGAAATTTGATACCTATATGCGGGGACTTGGCTTCACCAGAAGCAAGGAGGATCACTGTGTTTATTTTAAATTAATTGGTGACCGTGTTATTTATTTGGTCTTGTATGTGGATTATATGTTGTTGATTGGAACATTTGATTTTGAGATAGAACAGATGGATGTGAAGACAACTTTTCTTCACGAGGATCTAGAAGAGGAGATCTACATGAAGCAACCTGAAGGCTTTATGGTGAAGGGTAAGAAAGAACTGGTATGCAGGTTGAAGAAGTCTCTGTATGGGTTAAAACAGTCACCAAGGATGTGGTATAAAAAATTTGATACCTATATACGGGGACTTGGCTTCACCAGAAGCAAGGAGGATCATTGTGTTTATTTTAAATTAATTGGTGACCGTGTTATTTATTTGGTCTTGTATGTGGATGATATGTTGTTGATTGGAAATGACAAAGAAAGTATCCAAGATTTGAAGACCCAACTATTCTCCAAATTCGACATGAAGGATCTTGGTGCTGCAAACTATATTTTGGGCATGGAAATTAAGAGAGATCGGGCAAAGAGGAAGCTCTGGTTAAACCAGAGGAAGTATGTCGAGACTATATTGCAGAGGTTCAATATGCAAGATAGTAAACCGGTGAATGTTCCTATTCCTGTAGGTGTAAAGTTGTCTGCTGAACAGTGTCCCAAGACACAAGAAGAAGAGGAGAATATGTCCCGTGTTCCATATGCAAGTGCAGTGGGTAGCCTGATGTATGCAATGGTCTGTACTAGACCAGACATTGCACATGCAGTGGGAGTATTGAGCAGGTTTATGTCAAACCCAGGGAAGGAGCATTGGACAGCAGTGAAGCGGGTTTTCAGACATTTACGTGGCACTAGTGATTATGGCTTGTGCTACCAGGGAAGACCAGGATTGGAAAGAATGTTGGACATTCGTGGTTTTGTTGATGCAGACTGGGCTGGAGATCTGGACCAAATAAGATCTACAAGTGGGTATGTGTTTAGCCTATTTGGAGGCGCAGTCAGTTGGATGAGTAAAAGATAGTCTGTAGTGGCTCTTTCAACTACAGAGGCAGAATACATAGCAGCCACTCATGCAAGCAAGGAAGAAATTTGGTTGCAGAGATTGTGTTCAAGTATGGGGTTGGTACAGCAAGCTATAAGGATAGACTATGATAGCCAAAGTGCAATTTTCTTGGCTAAGAACCCTGCTTATCATTCAAAGACAAAGCACATTGATGTTCAATATCACTTTATTAGAGATATGGTTGAGGCTAAAAGGGTGTTGCTGGTAAAGGTGGACACTTTGAAGAATGTTGCAGATGCATTGACGAAGTCTGTGAGCACTCAAAATTTCTCTTGGTGTAGAGAAACAATGGGTGTTGAAAAATTGGGCCAATGACTAAGCTCTCCTGTGGCCCCCTGTGGAAAGAAAACAACAAGTGGTATAATGTTGGGTATGTGTTATATTCTTTCCACAACTAAGCATGCGCGGGGGGGTAAGAGGGGGGGTGGTAGCCCCCCCTGTTGGGGTCCAGGGCAGCGCCCCGACGAAATTTTTTTGGTCCTTAATTTCCAGTGGGTAGTCCGCGCCCATGGTTTTGTGCATGGTTTTTCACATGGTTTTGGGGTACAATGGTTTTCGGCCCCTGGTATTTTTGTAGATCCGATCAAGGGAACTATGGTTATGTTCTAATACAGGGTTAATGGATTGGGGTTTATGTATTCTTCGGCATGTATATATATGTGTTGCAACACTAAAATGAATATAATGAAAAATCAAGCTGGTCGTCCCGATTTGGGATCTAGGGGAAAATATCTGTGTTTATCTGTTTTATGTTTTATGCTCTCGATATTGTTTATTTTCTCTTATAAGATTCGTGTGTAGATAATTTCTGTTCAGGGTTAAAACCTACACACCCTTTTTGAAAGTAGTCCTGTGGATTGCTGAATTGTTTGTCTGATAAGTTAGCTTTAATCCAAGCTTGTCCAAAGAAGTTTAAGGTTAGCCCTATCTTTGGTTGGTTTCAAACAGTTGCTTAAAAAGGCTTTTCTTGTTTGGAAAGTTGATAAATCCTTGTTGAAATTATTGGCTTTTTCCACCTTCTCAACACTTTTAATGTTCCTTTCCATCATTTAATCTAAAAATATCTTTTGATATAGATGACTTGCCCCTTGGACCACTCTTGAAATTGTTGTACAATTAAACCCTTTGTGACTCCATAGCCCAATGGAATAAGTGCTATTTCATATCTATCCTATCATCTGAACCTTGTTCTGATTATTCACACCTCCACTCCTTTGAAACTCTTTCATTCTTACGACTTTCCACTCAACTAAAAATCATGCCCAACCATCCAAAACAAACAAAAAACCATCGTTCTTCATAACTAGCCTAATATAATACTAAAAGCCTTAAAGATAAATCAATCTTTGCACTTATAGAGAGATTCCTCTCTGGATTCAAGAGGGTTAGATCCTAGAATCCCAAAGTGGTTCAAATGTTGTCTCTGTAGCTTTAGTCTTGCCAATCTGCTAAAAATTACAGAGGGCTAACATTTATGGTGACTCCGCTGGGGATTCTGAGTAAAATACTTAAAAAAACACTTAGTGTTCAGTGCAGTATTAGTAGCTCTCTTCAAGCACTACCAAAGAAAATGGTAATCATGATAGGACTTATTTGAATCAGTGAAAAACTAAGTAAACATTAGGATTCTCATAGACCTTACCAAACCTTGGAGAAATTAGTTAGCTAAGCCATAAGAGTAATCTTTCTTTGTCTCATCACCCTAGCTAAGTGGAGAAATAGATTTAGGGCACTCTTAGAACCCATAGGATTGAAAAAACTCAGAAAACCCAAAAATATTTAAGATTGGTGTTCAAATAAACATGGTGGTGGACCATAAAACATTTTACCTCCAAAAGAGCTAAAAATTTCCACCTGGTGACTCCATAATCCTAAACAGACCTTAAGACTCCACTGGGAAACCCATTATCATCATAACATCATTTAAACTCAGTTAAGAAGACTTTAAGGATCAAAGTTTTCTTGTTTAAAGATCAGTTAGCTTCCTAAAGTTTGTCATATTTGGTTAAAATTTTCTTGTTAAGTTGGGTCTGAAAAAGATAGCACTGTGGCTTCAAAAAGGATCCATACTAGGAGCCATCATGATCCAAATCCTCCTGAGATAGTTGATAGCCCTGAAAGAATACTTAGGAAGTATCCTAAGGCTATATATTCAACCATTGTCAGACCACTCCATAGAGCTCATTCTGTCCCTGAAAACCTTACAGCTCTACAAGATTCACAAGTTGACTTAAGAAATCCATTCAGAACTAGGTCACTTGATGATATAGATCAGATAGACCTCGAGCCTTCACTTTCATCCCAAGATAGAGGTGAACATCCCGGTAGCAGAGAAGGTTGAAACTGTGAAGCTGGGTTACACTTTTTGCCCTTTTTTGAGAAAAAATTTTCATTTTTTTCAGTTCTTCAACTTTCTGCAAACTATAACAATTTTTCTTTGTAGAATTTCATTTTGCGATAAAAATAAAAGTTCTGAGAAATTTTGTTAGCTTTCTATTACTTATTTTTTGAAATTTTTTTATGCAGATTTGATATGTCAACTTAGTGTTTCTTTGAGTGTGTTTTTCTTAACAATCAAATGATTCATAAGAAGTCATGTTATGAAGCAATGTTGTATTCATTGAAAATTTGTGTTTTTGAGAAAAAAAAATGTGTTACAACAATCTAGACAGAGTCTACTTTGGTTTCGTCATATTTACAAAGCCAATGGATGCATATCATAATTACTAGAATTTTTTGAATTGGTCCAATACAAAAAACTGCAGATTTTGGATATGTTTCGCGATGCAAGAAATTTCTTAACATTTAAGTTATAAACTAAAATTCTAAAAGCTACCCATTAGAGACGACAGACCAATGTAATGCCCCATAATTTTTTCAATTTTTTTTACAATGTATTTTGGGAGATACAAAATTTTGATTTCACTAAATCAAAATGACCCTCAGAAATTGTTTGCATCCATTTTATTAGAAAAATAATTAAAATTAGTAAACGTTTATGAAATTCCATAAAATTTATATTTCCTGAAAGTAGATTCAATTCTGAAAATGCTTGTCTTGGTTCCGACATTTAATTAACAACCTTTCATGGATTTTAATTAGTCCAAAGTCACAGAAACGTATTCAGAGCCTGATTTTTGTGTAACTAGTGACGTATTAGTTTGGTCGAACTTTGATTAACAGTTCGGCCAAACTATGTTTTGCATTGACGGCTCGTTAAGTCTAATGACTTAATAGTTCGGCCAAACTATTGTATAAATTTCCGTTGGCCGGAAAGTTTTGTGGAGCCCCTACTAAAACACATTTCGCGGCAATATAAATTGTCGTGAAATTATTCACAATTTTCGCACATTTCGCACATTTCATCTCATTTTACAAAGATCTTGGTTTGGGTTTAAAAAATTTTCTTCAAAGTTTGGATTTAAGAGAATTTCTTGGAAGCAAACTAATTATACAAAGAATTGTTTTGGGTTTAAAGAATTTTTTTGGAAGACATTTCTTGGAGGCAGCCTGATTTTGCAAAAGAAAATTTTGAACTTAAAAAAATTTCTTGGACATACATTCAAAAGACATTTCTTGGAGGTATGTACGTGTTTTGAGTTGAAGTAAATCTTTTGAGCTTCGTTTCATTTTTATAAGACATTTTTCTCTCGAATTTTTTAAAGTAAGTGTTTTGGATTGGAGTATGTATTTTTTGCAAAAAAATTAAACTGAATTTTTTTAAATTAAATCTTTTGTGATATTTTTTGTAATCGATTTATTGTCTAATTTTTTGAAGGAATTTTTTTGAACTTCGTACCCTTTTATCATGGGAAATTGAAGAAATTGTGCGAGAAAATATGATCGAAAAAGAGACCCTGAGGAACATAGAGAAGAGATGAGACAATCTCGCAAAAGAAAGTTAGAAGCCCTCTCAAATATTGAAGAGGAAAATCAACCTCAAGCAGAAATTGAAGCATGTATGTAAATGTAAATATTATGATCTATTGATATATTTAAAATTTTCCTAATGTAAAATGTGAAGCTTAATTTTGATTTGATGAACTAATTTGAAAAATATTTTGTTTAATGTAAACAGACAAAGATATTCCTCAAAATATTGAAGAAGAAAATCAACCTCAAGCAGAAATTGAAGCAGGTATGTAAATGTAAATATTATGATCTATTGATATATTTAAAATTTTTCTAATGTAAAATGTGAAGCTTAATTTTGATTTGATGAACTAATTTGAAAAATATTTTTGTTTAATGTAAACAGACAGAGATATTCCTCAAAATATTGAAGAAGAAAATCAACCTCAAGCAGAAATTGAAACATGTATGTAAATGTAAATATTATGATCTATTGATATATTTAAAATTTTCCTAATGTAAAATGTGAAGCTTAATTTTGATTTGATGAAATAATTTGAAAAATATTTTGTTTAATGTAAACATACAGAGATATTCCTCAAAATATTGAAGAAGAAAATCAAACTCAAGCAGAAATTGAAGCAGGTATGTAAATGTAAATATTATGATCTATTGATATATTTAAATTTTTCCTAATGTAAAATGTGAAGCTTAATTTTGATTTGATGAACTAATTTGAAAAATATTTTGTTTAATGTAAACAGACAGAGATATTCCTCAAAATATTGAAGAAGAAAATCAACCTCAAGCAGAAATTGAAGCAGGTATGTAAATGTAAATATTATGATCTATTGATATATTTAAAATTTTCCTAATATAAAATGTGAAGCTTAATTTTTATTTGATGAACTAATTTGAAAAATATTTGAAATTATAGATATATTTATTAATTTAGTTATTTATTGAATATGTACTATTTTTTCGAATATGTACAGATGAAATCACTATCAATAATGAGATGTTAGAAAATGTTGACACTCACACATATGGAGATAAAAAACCTGACGATGTTATACGATATCGTGTTAACTGCATTTTTGAAAAGTATTTCTTAAATGAGCGGGTGACAGTTCAGGCTCAAATGTTGAAAGGTCTCCTATCATTAAGGAAAATAAAAGAAGCTACGACACTATTGGGTATTCGAAAATCAACCAAAGATAAAAAAAAATGAAGGAAGATGTGATAGAAAATATGAGTAGTGCTATAAAGTCAATTAAGAGATCTAGAGAGAAATATGTTTCAGTTGTACGTAGAGGAATACAGATGGCAATGGTTTCATCAAGTACTCAAGAGAATCATTTGGTAACATCTATGGCACGAGCACTGGGAACCTCGCGAAAAACTTTGCACAAACATCAGAAATTTTGGCTGCAAATAGATGTAAATGATGAACCCACTTGTTGGAGAGCTATTTGTAGGCAACCATACAAAGATAGAATTGGAGAAAATGTTAAAAAAATAATATATGAATATTGGAAGAACAATTCGCGTGTTTCACCAACTACAAGGCATGTGATGCGAAGAAGAATAACACGAAATCAGTACAAAGAACATGAAAAATATCTCTTGGAAGCCACTCAGATAGAGTTATTCAACAATTTCAAAGAAGAGAATCGTCAAATTCATGTTTCACTCAGTGCTTTTGTTCAACAAAAACCATGGTATGTAAAACCTATCACCGTACGCGACACTTGTTGTTGCCGTTATCATGTGGAATTTGAGTTATATTATGACACATTCCTTGATTTAGGTAGAACATTATGGAAAGATTCACCTCCTCCTTCCACTATCCGTGAATTCATATCTCAAATTCTATGTGAAAGAGAAAGAGATGAACTATTTTACAAAAAGAAATGTGTTGGTGGTAAAAAATGCGATGATTGTGGAAATTTGACTAAATTTCAAAACAAATATCATATTGATATAAATGATCAATCATTGTCCAACATGAAAGTGCAATGGAAGAGATATAAATATATCAATACATCGATTCAAGGTGAAAATAGTGTTAAAAGAATTGAATTACTAGAAGATGAAATTTTTCTGATAGACTTTTTGAGAAAGTTTGAGGTAGAAATTTACAAATACACCAAGCATTCCCATAGAGCTCGATGGCAAGACTTGAAATTCAAAAAATATCGTGAAGTTTTTCCACCAGGGACCATTTTGTCAGTGATTGATTTTGCAGAAAACTACACATTTGTTCCACAAAAAGAAATTCAGAGTGAATACTATCATTCTAACCAAGTCTCCATGCTCATCCATATTCTATATATACATGCTGAACAAAATGTCGATCATATAGAAAGCATGAGTGAAAATCGACATATCATTAAAGAATATCACTTTTATATCAGTGACGATCGTCAACATGATACATGTTTGGTACAACATTGTTTTGGAAAAATTTATGATTCATTGAAAAATCGTGGAATAACATTCAATGAACATTGGATATGGTCAGATGGATGCGCAGGTCAATTCAAATCTGCACGATCATTCTTTTGGTTGTGTTGTCTTCATAAGAAAACTTGCATTAAAAATTGTTGGAATTTCTTTGAGACTGGCCATGGAAAAGGAGAACATGATGGTGCAGGAGCATGCATAAAAAGAGCACTTCGAAGATATCAAATGAACCACTCTGCAAGCCGAATTTTGAACGCTGAAGAAGTTGTTCAATGGTGCATCGTTGCTCTAACCCATGAGAGAAACTCATAAAGAGAAGTACGAAGGTACATTCAATTTAATTTATATTGGAAATCTAATTTTAAACATTGTACATTTATCATGCAATGATTATCTTTGATTGTATTTTGATATCATATTTAAAAATTCTTCTTCTAATTTTCCATATAAAGGTTTTTCTAGCATATTGGAATCGAAGACGTAGATAGATCAATTGGAAATGATGTTGAAACAATAAAAGGGACTCGAAAATTGCATTCAATTCAAACAAAGTCGTCCAGAAATGTGTTTGCATTGGATAAAAGAAAATATTCTTGTGCTTGTGATGTTTGCATAGACAACACAAAATCCAATGACGTTTGTAAAAACAAAATGTATGTGAATGATTGGAAACATACAGAGCTAAATACAAAGGGAAAAATGCCTGTTGCAATGTTTGAAGAAATGCAATCAAAGGAAACTACAATATCATCCGATGGTGATAGAGTTTATGATCTTGTTAGAGAAGGTAACATTTGAATTACTTTCTAATGATTTAAAAATCTAGAAATAAATTTAAATATGTATAATTTTGTTAAGTTTATTTTATTGTGCAGGAGATGTTTTTGCTGTAATTGTACCTATTGACAACAATGAAAATGTGAAGTATTATTTGATGCGTTGCACTGAACGAAAAATGAAATTATTACAAGACTATAATGATCACGGATTTCAGTATGACAGAGGGTCTATTATACTGAAAGGTTATTTTTTCAGACAAACTCATCAAAGTGGAGACTGTGTTTACTTTGAAGACTATGAACCTGATTCCATAAGTTGTCAATATAGTCACTTGGTGTGTGCAGCACGCATAAAGTTGATAGAAGTTCAATCAAAGAAAAAATAAAAAATTAAGAGATGGAAAATGTCAAAATCCGATCATGAACAGATTATTGAAGATGGAATTCCATTAGAATTTTTTTGAGTGAATTGTCCAACAATTTATTCTCTTTGGATTAAATATGTTTTAGAACTTCCAGTGCTCAACTAAAAATTGAGCTGCTTATGTTATTTGTGCAAGTGTTTTCACATGTACAAATTGTTTTGGTACAAGCACGTGCTCTAGTATCAACTGAAAGTAGCTTTTCTATACATGTGCATTGATGAAAAATGTTACATGTATTGGATATATATATGTTCTAGAATGCCGTTAACTGGAACTAGTTTTTCTATGTGCATTGATGAAAAACTAGTTGGATTTTCTGGTAAAAAGTATGGACACAATGTAAATAAATCATCTGCAGTATAGTTTTGTACAAAAATTCCTTTCAGACAAGAGACTCGGAGCACTTCTCCGACTTTTGGTGGGATTTGACCCACATCTCTAATCCTGATTGAAAATCTAGTACAAAATTTGCTTGTCCAATGGTCGGATATGGTCAATGTGCATTGATGAAAAATGTTACTTGTCTTGGATAGATATATTCTAGAATGCACAATTAATTGTTCCAAGTAGTTTTTCTATGTGCATTGATGAAAAAATAGTTGGATTTTATGGTAAAAAGTTTTCACAATGTAAATAAATCGACAAGGCTACCTATTTGAGTGCATTAACGACATTGACCCAAATTAAACTAACATATATATATGTACTAGACTTATATTTCCAATCAAAATTAAAGGGATAATTTGTACATATATCTACTTCTTTAAACTCTTTTTCAATTAGAGCTGAATTGATACATGGTTAGTTGCATTGAAAATCTATGTTCTTCCTATTGGAATTTTTTTCATTCAAACAAAACTACATGGAGAGATCAAAAGCAAACTTAAAATTCCAAATGTATTTCAACCATCCAAAAGGGATTTGTGCAACATTACTTGACATGCCATGCCAATTATAGTGAACAACTATCCAATAGAAACATTTAACATTATATACCACATGTGCCAAATGTAGATTGAAACCATCCAAAACTTTAAAATTTTAAATTTTTTTGATAATATATCGTGCAACATTAAAACATTAAACATCACATGCGAAATGTAGATTGAAACCGTTCAAAACTTGAGTTTAAAAAACTTTTTGATCATATATAGATTGTTACTTCACATGCCATGCCAATTATAGTTCCACTAGATGGACAATAGAAACATTTAACATTATATACCACATGTGCCAAATGTAGATTTAAACCATCCA
Source organism: Pinus albicaulis (assembly GCA_034641835.2). Taxonomy (NCBI): domain Eukaryota; kingdom Viridiplantae; phylum Streptophyta; class Pinopsida; order Pinales; family Pinaceae; genus Pinus; species Pinus albicaulis. Next base: position 71,239 of record JAXQQM020076644.1, on the reverse strand, counting down.
AAACTTTAAGTTATAAAAACCTTTTGATTATATATTGTGCAACATTAAAACATTAAAAATTTAAAGTTCATTAAATATCACATGCAAAATGTAGATTGAAACCATCCAAAACTTGAGTTTTAAAAACTTCACATGCCATGCCAATTATAATTCAATTATCCAACAAAAACATTTAACATTAAATATCATATGCCAAATGTAGATTGAAACCATCCAAAACTTTTAACTTTTAATTTAACAAAAAAATATAGATCACAACATTACTTCACATGCCAAATGTACTCCAAGCATCCAAAACTTAAATTTTAAAAACAAAAAAAATTATAACACATGTCATTACATAACATGCCAAATGTAGTTCAGATGACAACATTAATTTATAGATGACAACATTACTTCACATTCACATGCCAAAATTACTAAAACCATCCAAAAATTAAATAAAACAAATTATATTAACAATGTAATAAAATATTTCCGGATGCGGATGACATCTCGGGTTAAGAGGCCTCCAGGCCTGGTTCAAAAACCAAGGAGGTTCACCTGGGGTGGCCACATGGCCCCCTATGGTGTTATTAATGCCAAGTTCATTAATCCAAAGCGCTGGATAATAACTCCTCCTCGCCGTCATTTGATCCGTCCTGCTCGCCGCACCAGACTTCAAATGGAGCACCACTGCTCGCATTCTTCCGATTGCTTTGGCTCTGCTCACCGGCCTTTCTCACCTCTACGCTCTCATTGCCCGGGCGGCTGTGCAATAGATGGGGCTCGCATAGCTACAGGTTGCAGGCGCTCTTTGAAATGTTGTCTGGATACGCTTCCCGGCCATCATTTCTCAAATAGTAACTTCTGCCCTGTTCTGTTCAATTCTCATACTTCTCTTGTTATTGTTGGTCAAATTAACTCTATTCCTGCAGCTCCTTCTGGTAACTGGTCAGATTCCTCTCGGAATTTCAGTATGCCCAGGCTCAGGCAAAGAATGTCTTGCAGGAAAGGGGCCTCTCGAGGCAGGTCCATGAGTGAACGACCCTCCAATTCTAATGTCGACTACTCCATGGAACATGCTGAAAGGCGTCCCATCCCCCTTTATGTTGATCTTGCTGGCCGTCTCCATGAGAGCGTTGCCCCGGCGCCTCCTCAGCCCTCGCACCCGCCTCGTGCTCCTGCTCTGAATACTCTGTCTCCTCCCCCGCTTCAGGCTTCCACCTCCCCTTCTCGCCCTGGCAGTCATTATCTAAGGCAATCAATGCAACACGCGGAGCTGCGTTTCGATTGCGCCTTCGATCGGCCTTCCATTACTGCCCTCATCACGATTTCTCTTCGCGAAGAGACCACTCTCCCTCCTGTTCAGCCGCTTAACCCTGTGCACTCTCCTTCCAAGCCTCACTTCGAGCCCCCCTCTGGCCCTGCACCCGGTCCTAGCGCGCACCCCCTTGGAATTCCTCTTGCCTCTGTCCCTGCTCATCCGGGACAGGCGCACTTGCAGATGGAAGCTGGCCCGTCAGGTGAAGATGCTGACAAGAACGCTGAAGAGGATTCAGAAGAACACTATGGCTGCAGAATCGAGGAAGAGAATCCGGACTCCGACTAAATGCTCCAGGACCAATTCTCAGTATGATTTATGTGCTAGAATTTTTGATAAATTTCTGTTTTCAATGGTCACTCACACCAGACAAAGCTGCATGTATTTTTTGGCTCTTTTTAGTTTTGTCAATCCGTATGTAAGTGACTTTGCACCGGTTTCCCAGTTCCTGGGCGGTGGCAACTCTGATAAAAGAGATGGTTTCCCGTTAATGGGCAGCTCTATAGCTAGACAGACAGTGGACATCAAGCTCGGTCTCAGGCTTCCTCAGCTGAGCCGTGGCAGTTTTGTACTTTTATGTTTATAATAGAAATAGCGTAATTTATAAAAAAAAAAACAATGTAATAAAATATGTCCAAAAATTGTAAATCTCACAAGTATCAAACTGTATAAATTTTAACAAATTTTAAGACCATATAAATTTTAAAATCAAACCTACAAATCATGTCCATCAAATAGAGACGAATCTAGCATCTTCCCTACTAGGGTCTCAGTCCGTGCCCTATCATGTGAATGGGAAACCTACATACACAATGCACATGTACTTGAACATTAAAATTTCGTGTTTTAAAAATAAATGAGAATATATATATCTAGAACTTCATGTAAAAAAAATATATAACAAAAAAATCATGCAATACCTCATAAGGTTCCCTCTCCATTTGATGAACAAGTTCTCCCATAGGAACATCTGTAGCAGTAAACTGTACAATATACATGTACAGTTATATATATATATATATATATATATATATATATATATATATATATATATATATATATATATATATATATATATATATATATATATTAAAAACTTTCAATTGAAAAATGTGCGTGTACCTTATATAAACTTATTTTCAATGTAATAAAAAATGAACTAAGGACAACTTGTTCAAATGTTGTGGATGTTCCTATCTCTCCGTCGCTAGAATTAAAGTGGATTAAAGAAAGATTCTATAGGAACCTAGAATTCAAAAATTTTAAATAACTCAAAATATAGATCTCTCTCTCTCTCTCTCTCTCTCTGTCTCTCTATATATATATATATATATATCTCATTTTAATGGAACTTTTTGAGGTAGAATATATATATATATATATATATATATATATATATATATATATATATATATATATATATATATATATATATATATATATATATATATATATATATATATATATATATATATATATATATATATATAACTTTTAAACATAAATTTTAAACTTGTGAAAATTTTTCCATACTTGTGGCTCATCTCCCAAAGAAGTAGAAGGTACATCTCCCAAGGAAGAAGAAAGTACCGCCATCCCAAAAAAATTGGACGGAATCGGTATCTGTTAAAACATTTTATCAAATTATATATACATACATGTACATGTGTGGCAACAATTATTTATTTTAAAGTCATTTAAAAAACAATAACATTTGCCAACATATCTTGATGGTTAGACCCATCTGCATTGTTTGAACCAGAGGTCTCGAACGTGATATTAACATTTTCGTCACGCATCATGTGTGAGAACCGCAAATGGTGTTTTAACATATAATCATACATTTTTGTTAGATTAATGTACACATACAAATAAATTTATACATGTACATAGACATGTATTTATTACAAATTATACACATGTATATGTAAAAATAATTTCAAACCCTAAGGTCACTAACACATACCGTTCCGGTGCCCTCTTCCTCATGAAAAATTAGGTCTTGCAAACCATTGCAACAATTTTTTGCGTATGTTCAGAGATAGTCAACACTCATGTTGTCAATCTCCTCATCTGTACAATAAAAAAAATTGGCACGTGCATTTTTACATGCTCTTTGTTGATTTAAACAAAGATCGACTCCACCCAATCCGCTATGAACATTGTCGATCATAACATCCCTTGCTTCTCAACTTATTTGAGAAGTCGCATCCATCTCTGATCGCAAAGTTTTGACTCAAAACAGTCGACTCACCAATGGCGGCTCAGGGTGAGGCAACTCCACATCTCGCTTAGCGCCCTTACGGTCATAAAATCAACCTTTCCCCGGGCCAGAAAATTATGAAGGGAGATCATTGTAATTGGGTTTCATACCCAAATTTTTTTTTGCATAAAACATTTGTGCAAAATAAACAGGAACCTCATCGTTCCATGGAAGCCTTCCATAGGCCGCAAGGTGCCTATCATACAAATAACAAGCTATGTTTGGGTGCTTGAAATACTGCACCTTCAACATTTTTCTTTTTGGCCCTTCCTTGTAATTAAAAATTGACTTGGCCACTTCTTTTGTAACTTTTTGTTTTACGTCCTCCCATTTATCGGGACCCATCACTGTTTCTTTTCTCTTTCTCATCATTTCTACAAATGAATCAGTCGTTGGCCCAAGATTTCTATACACATTTACCATTTCACCCAATGAATGTGTAACTATTTCAAGGCTTTGTCAACTCTCAGCAGGTAGAGACAAATCCACGAGATCTCTTTGCAATTTGGCATGAAGTCTTTCACACCTTTGTAAAATGCATTCTGCCATGTTGGTTTCCCATGGTATATCAGTAATCTTGGCTAGATAAGTTGTGCTGGGTTGACAGCCTTCTTCTTGAATGTAGCGGGCTGCCCTGCGTCTATTTTGACCACTAGTTCGAACATTTTTGGCCTCTGCATCAATATATATATATAATTTTGTATATTAGAAAAAACACGTGTAAAAAAAGTTGTACAAATTTAATGAAAAAATATTGAAATTGATGGCAACCTTGACGTTGTTGGTTAACATTTTCTCCAACATGACCCTGCTGAGAACTAGACCCAGAATGACGCTGCTGAGAACCAGACCCAAAATGACCCTGTTGAGAACCAACAGCTGTTGATTGGCCTTCGGGGGAATAAATATCACCCCCTTCATGCAACCTGCTACCACTCATACCTCGACCGGTTGAACCATGGCCATGCTCCATGGATGGAGTAGAAACCCTTCTCCTCTTACCTCCTAAAAATTAAAATATGAAACTTATTAACAACTAATTTAACTCACAAAGTTAATAAAAAATCAATTCCATATGTACACACATGTATGGATATTTAATATTATATTTAAATACCATGAACATCCCCCGATCCCTGAACCTCCATATGGGATTCGGCTGATCTTCGTCATTCATCCTCCATGATATATATCTATTGGTCGACATTTACACAAAATAGATTTCAAAAAATCAATTTGTAATTTAGTGTACACAAATTATGTAGAACACAACTTTCAAAGCAATAATTGATCATGTGTGAAACTAAATTTAATCGAAAAAGAAATTATAAAAATGATAAGTTCACCAAATTGAGCTTTACATGGTGGGAGCACACTTGGTATAAAATTTACCACTTATACACTTTAGTTTGTGGGAGAAATGACACATGTACATAGTTTACCTTAAAGTTGTTGTGTTTTATAGATATTAAAATGAAGAACTTCTATTTAGATCCATTCTAGAGATTGACTATAGGGGAATTTACTAGATATGTCACCTTTCATAAAAGATGAGATCCAGAGGCTACCTGGCCCTTTACAAACTCTGCCTATAGAACTCGTAGAAGTAAACATTAGAGGCATTAATAATATCAAAGAACGTTTTCATGCTCAGACATGGGAATGTGTCTCTTTACCTACGCAAAAAAATAGTTCAAGGTAGTTAATCTTCATAGAAACATCATCAAGCAGGTCAATGTGATCATCTCCAACTTAATTTTCATGAAATTAGGCTTGGAATCCTCTACAACCTGGTGGATGGAGTTGAATGGGAACTAGGTCAAGGCCTTTACAAAAGACATGCTAGTGAATAACACTTACTAGGTTATGCCAACAAATAAAGTGGGAGAAATGTTTTCTCCTCGAGGTTATCCAATTGGGTGTGTAATACCAACTTCACCCATTTCCTACAGGTTTCTCTCTTAGGTTACAAAGTGTCTTCCACCTTATTAGTTATATATTTTTAAATTTCCTGTGGATTCCTTGATTTTTTTCTCCTACCATCTCCCTCTCTCACTCCCCAAATTATTTTCATAAAACATGCCCCATTGAGGATCTGGAGAAATGTTTGCACCATACTTATAACTGTCATTGCTGCTAATTGAAATTGGAGAGTCATGTATAATAGATTGCTTGCTTAAGTGGCTCTTACTTGGACAATATCCTGAGATGAGTTTGACATGATGGTCATATGAGGTTGGAAGCTACTTGGTGTAATTTTCCTTAAATCTTAAAAAAAAAGAGCAAAAATGTCATTTTCGATCATTTTTTATTAGCTTATGCATACAACAGATGTTATCACAATTGCAACACAATCATGTTCCATGAGCATGAATTATGAATGTCGCAAGCCAAATTACAAGGAAATTTTCATTCATTTTAGGCAAAAGAAGGCTATAACATTAAGGTCCATGCTAGAACAAATTATGCAAATAAGGTTGCTAAGTCTTGATACTTACCATGTGTTTCAAATCCATAATGAAGGTTGGATTTGAGAGTGTCCTCCAAAAGCCCTGTCTTGAGATGAAATTTAATTCAATGTCTCTTAGAGTTGCAAGGTGGAATTGATAGAACTATTTGATTTCTTTACCATAGATGGATATCTCCATATCTCCTTTCATCTATACCTTTCTCTACCATATTATTTCCAAGTGAAATGGGAATTTTCACATTTTGAAAGCCATTACCATGTAATTTGGTAGTCTGCTAGCTAGACCTATCATAAGTAAGGTTGTCATACCAAACTATTTCTCTTTCTCAACTCAGTGACCATGAATCTCTTCTCACACTGCTTACCATAAGATCTTTAATTGTACATGTCACGCAAAGTTGGGGGTTCTAGGTCTACACCTATTAGGTAAAGTTGTATTTTATGGCATTGTGGTCCTTAAATTTGGATGTGTTCCACCTGAAAAGGTAGGCATTAAATATGGATGAAAAGGATTTGCTTTAACTTTGATAGAATTTCCTCGTGGAATTACTAAATTTCTCGACGACATCATGCTAGCTTTGCTCAGAGAAGAAGGCTTTGGAGGAGAAATTGAATTCTTTTGACTTATTTTTGGCATTGAAGTTTGAAATAGTAGTTTTGATGACTCCATTGAAGACCTTGCTGAGGAATTTTATGCACACAATATTGACTTTGAAGATGGTTTAGAAGACGTTGAAGAAGTTGTAGATTTTGGTGTTGTCACTGAATGTTTCTTTTTTGTTGGACTTGATCAAGACACAATTTAACTTTACGAGTAGATTGAAGACCTTTAAGAGGTTTTAGATTTTGTTGTTCTCACTGAAGGTTTTTGTCTAGTTTTGTTTCTTAAACCATCATTTCCATAGGACATTTTTGGTGAATAGATTCTTGACCTTGATGAGAGGATATGATACCTTGAAGAGGCTACATCTTTTGGTGACATCACTAATTGTTTCTCTATTATTATGTTTGTTAAACATCTCGCTTAGGGCAAGGCAACTCCACATATATTGTACAGTTTATGGGATAGAAATCAATATGTAGAAATATTCAGTTGGTTTTTATAATTGGATAGAAGAATGACTTAAAATGAACTTGCCTGTCTTCTCATTTTAGAGCTCAAATTTTTAGGAAGGATTTAAGTATCCACCTTTCAAGAATCACTAGAAGAGGTTGATAAAGAATATAGGAAGACAAAAAACTAACCAGTGGTGTAATAAATGGATTTCTTGGGAGGTATATTGGCATATGGAATTTTGGTAGCTAGAACTTTTCCAAATAAGTGAATGTATTTGAAAACCAAACCTCTAGTTTATTTTGGTTTAGACAAGGTCTAGAATTTGAAAAGTGAATTCCCTCTTTCTTCCTCTTACATGTCCAATGATCAGAATCTGGATTGAGGGAAAAAATTTTCCTAAATAAAAATTTTGCATTTTATTTGTTGTACACATGAGTTTTTAAAAGCTAATTAACTCATAAATTTCTCACAAAGTACACTTAAAGCTTGACACATAAACCCCTTCCCAATTGGCTAACTTTAGATGATCCTAAACACATTTTTATTTAACTAATGAGGGAGATAGCCCAACAAAACTAGTTTGTCCATATTCAAATCAAGTTGGTATCAAAGTACAATTTAGCTCATTTTAGTCAAGGTTAGTTAGAAGAATTAGCTATTGGTTTCTGTCTTCAATTTCCTCTCAAAATGAATGTGTACATGCTTTTGAGAGACACACTAGAGGAATAAGGTCCAGTTTTTTGATGAAAATGTGCTATGAAAGTAAAGGTTTAAAGGCAAACATGTACAAGGCATAGTTGAGCCAAATGTTGTTGAGGAAGGGCCTAATTATTTGGGTCTTGGTTATGGAAAACATGATGGAGAATTCTCCAAAGCCAAGGAGGCACATGAAGCTGTTCCAAGAAGGAATTTTATTTCATGTTCATTACCTCAAGCTTGTGAAGTTTGTGTTCATGATGAATGGAAAAGTTTGACACCCACTTTGCAAGAAGATGTTAATAATCATGCAGCTAATGAGAATGTAAAAGAAGAGGATGTTGAAAGCTCTATCTAGTCATTAAATTCATTGCTAGTATTCAGAGGAGAGCCACTACCTCATCAAATTCACCTCCTCAAGAAGGCGACAACGGTGAATGTTCAAGGTATAAATTTGCCTTTAATCAAATTGCTTTTGATTATGATAAACGTGGTAAATATTCAAATAAGATATAGAAAAGAACTTGCACATGTTCCTTTTTTGCTTTGAATAATCATAATGTTTATAGATGTTGGAAGAAGATATCCACGCACATTGAAACTTTCTAAATAAATGAGGCAAAAAGTCAAAGGCCCATTGGACAAGGAAAATGATGTTGAAAATAATATGCAATTGTTTATTACTCATTGCCATAAGAAAGGTCACCTTGTAGACAAGTGTTGGACTTTGTATCCAACAAGTCATCCACAACATTTGAAGAAGGTGGAAAGAGATAACGACAAGAAAAGAAAAAAGGATTCCATAATCGATGAGGGTCAGGATGATTCACATGATGATGAAGTGCAGCTAAAAGAAGCGCCATTGAAATGGTTTGCTAACAGATGGTTAGATTTATTATCTAATTAAGGCCTTTCATGTATTTTGATGTTTCATGAATTTCTTTGCAAATTCAAAGTATGGTGCATGTTGCATGAAGCAAGATGTTGAAAGTAGAGTTATGCTAACACACTTAAATGCAACAAATATGGAAATTTGTACATGAGATATTATTTGACTTGAGAGTCAGTTGTTTGAAGAGGCATGTTTTGTCGACTTGTGTTTGGTTAATGGTTTTTTACACCAATATGTAAGAGTACATGGAGATATTGACATGATGTGAATTTTTTTTCTTTGAAGGAGAAAAATGATATGTCAGTGAGCTATGTTTCTTGCATGATGTGTTTTTCAGTTTGATGGTTTTGTTTGTGACAAGACGTCACAAGATTTTGGAAAGGTCCACTCTTGAGCGAGAGCCTCATGATTACAACCTAATCATGAGAATCAAATGGGAGTGCATCCTTATTTTGAAAAAAAATAGGATTCTAAGCTACCTAGGACTCAAACCATTATTTTTAAATTTGAAATATCATGGTGTATTGTTTCAATGCCTGAATCCACAACCCTAACATAAATTGTTTTATTCTTTTTTTGCAGGATTTAGTTGGTTATATTAAAATTCAGTTGAATTTAAAATTCTTGGCTTAGTGGCATGAACCAAACATATTGTACATATTAAATGAGGAATTTTTCTCTCCCAATAATTTCTAAATCACCCATATCACCAAGAAAACATGTTTTAAAAGAACATACTTTGGTATGGGAAAGACCTTAGGTTTCAAATATTATAAGAAGGTTTTTGATATGGTTGAGAGAATGTGGAAAATAGAATCCATAAACAAATTATTTTTCAAAACGTATTACTTTCAAAGTATCAACAAGGAATGTAAAAGGGTGTTCAATGAATTAACGCTATTTATTTAAATTCCATGATGTATATCTTACTCATAATTTTAACAAATTATTAAATAATGATCTAGATTGGATAATTATATTATTTTTCATATATTTTGATGCTTATAGAGTGAAAAAACTGAAAGAATCAACTTGTAGGGTCATTTTAATGGTGGGTGGAGAATTGGGATCTAAAAACTTTTGGAGTCATTTTGAGGTTTTAAATGACATTTTTGGGGGTCAAACGATTATTCCTTGTGCCGAAATCTTTACCATTATTCTACACTTAAAGACATATATCCAATGGTGCAAGAAAAACATCAAATGAAGTTCATTCAAAATTTATGCCTTTAGTAAGTTGACCTATATCATGTTGACCACCATGGTACGAGAGAATGACATTTTAGCCCCATTACTCATGCATAGAAAGCTAGCTACATGTGGAATTTTAACAAGACTCTAAAAGGTCTAAAATCACAAACCTCGTTAAAGGTTGACGGAGTCAAATCTTACACCTAGTTGTATATCACGCTATGTTAAATACTTGGCCACTAGGAGGAATAAGAGTTCCATTTTGTGTTATTGTATTTTGTTCCATAGTTGAAAATACAACTAGGAGTGTGAAGTTAGAGAGAAAAATGTATGAAGTTAAGTTTTTATAGCAACCTTACACGCCAAAAGTCTTAGCTAACTCTAGAGAGATTACCTTAAACATATTTTCCTTACCAGAAAAGAGAGAGTAGAGCATGTTTACATTTTAGTGTTGTTTTTCCCCCATAAGGATTTCCTAGGGAAAAAGGAGTCTAGAGCATCATTACTTTTTAGGGTTGCTTGTCTCCCATAAGGATTTCCTAGGAAAATAATTGTGTTGATTGTCTAGAGATATGTATGTGTTTGTTTCATTATGTTCTTTATTTCTTACGTTGTGTTTCATTATGTTTCATATTTCTTACATTTCTGCCCTCCTATTATTCTTTCCAATCAAGGTTTATAAAGTAACATGACAAGCAACATGAGACTTGGAACAATCATTTTCATTATCTATATGGAAGGCAAGAAAGATTATATCCCCTTAAGCTTAAACTTATGTATTTTGTCAATTTTTATCATATATTTTTTGGTAAGGGTAAATGTTTTTTATCTATAATACAAGTCATGAGTTCCCCAATTTTACCTTATGTAAAGCATGATTCTAGGATTACTACAATTTGTACTTGGTTTTTTATTGTGATGATGCCCTGTCTCAATCACTTGGCCATCTCTCTATGGGTAGTTAAATCTTTATAACAATACTTAAGTAATATTTATCTATTTGTATTATGTGAAATGTAAAAAATGGTATACTATTTTTCATAAAATGGGGTTGAGTTTATCATATATTTCAATGAAAGTTGATTATATGACATGTTTTCTTTAAAAGGATCTATCAATTTTGTTAAGGTATGAATTTGCAATTTTGTGTGGCTCTCTATCAACCTTCACTTCCTCATTTCTAGAAAAAATCTACTTGCTCATTCGTATACCCACTTTCTATTCATATGCATGGGTTTTGAACTCTCGGTAACTATTTTTTTCCACACAGGAAAATTATATATCACATTTTATACTAAAGTTCTAAATATTATTTTGAAGTTTGGATAATACTGTTATTATTTTATATAATTTAACATTAGATATAAGTTTAAATTGAAAGCTACTTAGATGAAATATAGCTTAGATATGGCATTTGCAAATTATTATCTATTTATTGAACTAAAGGACATAATTATTACACATGTTTAATTTACATTCAAATTCTTCTTTGATTTATCTCCTATAGCTTAATGTAATGCTAGATATATAATTTAAGTTGAAGGCCCATGAGATAAATATGACTTCTATGTGACATTTGTATTGGATCATCTATTTGTTGTGTTATATGAACATAATTGGTACGCATATCTAATTTGCATTACTAATATGTCATGCTTCTTTAATTTATCTTTTATAGATGATTGGAGCATCCCTTTTTAATCTATCCCTTTTGACTTCGGATATGTGGGCAATACTCATCCGCATATTTTTCTATCATAAAGCAGTGAGTAAAATTGTATTCCATTTGTGTCAATGTTAAGGTTAAGCACATGGATTAAAGTTTTATATATTAGATGAGGAGGCTATGTATTACATATGGTCTTGAATGAGCTTTTGGACTCTTTATATATATATCTAAAGAGTCCAAATGCTCATTCAAGACCATATGTAATACATAGCCTCCTCATCTAACTTAGCCAGGGATTTGCAATACTATATTTGAGTTGGCTAGCTCCATTTCAAGATATTATAATGTTAGATTATTATTTCTATAGATTTTGATTATGGTAGTAAAATGTTACAAAAAACCGAAAACTACAAATAATATTATTCTAGATATATGTAAAAAGGACATGGTAGAGAAGATCAAACAATATTAAACTTTTCATAAATAGTTTAGATAAAAATACATTTTCTAATTTTTATTGTAAATTCTAAGGCTTAAAGCAATAATTTTTCTAATAATTTTTTTTAATTAATAAATAAAAAAGAAACATTTTCAATCAAAATCACATCCAACACATAATAAAAATAATTTAAAAACAATTTAAAACTTCATACACTATATGACATTACTATGACAAAGAGCATAAAAATATACAAGCAAAAAATACATACAATGCATCCATTACATTGGAGTCTTCAGAACATACAATGCATACATTAAATTTGACAGAATTATTCACGACACTATTGGTGTCATTTGTTCATAAAAAATTGTTGAATATGAATGTGCAAATAAGGAGGTTGAAATTATGTGTAACCATTAGCAATCTATTTTAAAGGGAAGTGGTACCCAAAATGGAAAGATTTAAAGGAAAAACTGCAGAGTTAGGGAGCACGCTGAGGGAGCTAGAAATGAATCTGCATAGGGCTAGAAAAGGGAATCCACCACGCTCCAGTTATCCATAAGGGAAGTCTTCTATGAGAAACCAGAGTCTAGAAAGGTTGGAGAAAAAAAATTGTAGATACCAAGTTGAAGATTGTGAAAATGAAGGTAAACATGAAAATAAGAGAAGACATAAATCAGTTACATGGACAAAATAATTTTAGTTTCCTGGTACAAGAGCCACGATGTTCCCATTGAGAAGATATTTCATAAGTTGAGCAAGAATACAAATTGGCAATGAAGGTAGATCAAGAATACACATCCTTAAAGATTCACGACTTTTGTTTTTCCTTGCTATTTATTGAGGAGGATACATGCAAGAAACAGTAAAAAAATATAATCGATTACTGGAGAATCCCACAATTTGCATTTAGAAATCAAAGGCAACAGAGGACAAATCCCGAAAAATAAATGAAACAGAGGAAGAAAGGGAGGAGTTTAAGTGGTTAGTGCCTGTATCCTAACTATTATTATTTAAGTGTTCAAACTATTCATTTTTGTTTTAATTACTAATCATTAATCCGACAATGTGAAAATATTCAATTGTATAAAATTTGATCTGATACATGATCCCCACCACGTAGTTTAAGAGAACTATCAAGTCGAGACATTAAGCACTGCCAAGTTGAGACATTCTCTTGATACATAATCCCCTCCAAGTAGTTTAAAAGCACTGTCAAGTCCTGAAATTAAGCATTGTCAAGTCGAGACATTATCCTTGCTCCTAGCTCCCGACTTTACATACTTCAGAATTTATTAAAAGAGGGAGTCCATGCACAAGCTATGACATTACAATAAGTTCGAGCTCAAATTGGCATTCATAAAATGGATTGCAATAGGACCACGAAGGAAAGAGACAACCAATGTGGAGGAGGTTAAATTGTTGTTTCAAGTCAAACCTAATATAAAACTAAAACAATTTAACACAACAAACAAAGCTAAAAAACAAACAATGGAACAGTTGATTAATTTTTTGTTCATTATTCCTACTCAAAATTACTGTGGAAAGGAGTCATACAAGTTGCAAGAGGTTTTCTCGAACATACCCGATATACAATAGCAACAGCGCCGACGAAATGAGCAACGAACATAGCAGCGAACAGTCACAGAAAACACGTGAACAGAGAAGCGAACAGTCATGGACGGGAGGAGCAACAGGTTGACGGGAAAAAATGCGCGAACAGAGCAGCGAAAAATCACAAACAACGCGCGAATAATCAAACTGGTTAACAAACCAACATCGTGGGTGATTTATTTATAAAAACTAGTTCGACCGAACTTTTTTAAAAGTAAAAGTTCGGCCGAACTCACATTTCAGCCGAACTTTTGTTAGAAGTTCAGCCAAACTTTTGTCGTCAGTTTTCCCATCTCCGACGAAAATTCTATTTGCCCACACCATCAGTGTGCCGTCAATCTAAACGGAATCACGAGTTTGGCCGAAATTTATAAGAAAGTTCAGCTGAACTATTTCATAGTTCAGCCGAAATTTATAAAATTTTCGGCCGAACTATTGCCGAAAAAAGTTTTCGGCCCCCGATTCTCAAAAAAGTGTAACCCAGCTTCACGTTTCCACCCAGAAACTACTCCACCTAATTTAAATTTCCTTCATAATTTTGGTTTCTCTCATCCTATATCTGCTCAACAATCTCTTGTTGGTCCATCCACTTTTGTTATCCACACATCCACTGTTCAAACTACACCATTCCATAAACCTCCTCCACTTGTAAACCCCCCACTTTTTCCACAACCTCCTATCATGGCAACATGGTATGCTCCCCTAGTCCTTCCTTTACCTCTAGTCAATATTCCACAGGACTAACAGTCTAAGATACCATTGTATGATGCCAGTGGTGCTACTACTGCTTCACAACATGTGGATAAGATGAATGACTACTTTGACAGAAATGAGATTGATGATGAAACTGTCAAACTTAGATTATTTGCTCAAAGTTTAGGGGGAGAAGCAAGAAAATGGTTCAAAGGCTTAACCCCTCATAGTATTAATGATCTCCAAGCCTTCCATCAGTTATTATTAAACAAACGGGAAGTTAAGAAAAACCCTCTCCAAATACTTTTGGACTACAAGAATCTCCAAAGAAACACTGGGGAAAGTGTTCAAGCTTATTGCACTAGGTTCAATAGTGTGTATAATGCACTTCCCCCAGATCTCAAACCTCCACAAGGCTCAGATTTAAACAAGTTTCCTGAAGGATTTGATCCTGAAATGGCCTATCAGTTGAGAGAGAGAGATCCTTTGACTCTTGAAGACATGTAGAAAGAAGCTCTTGCTGTGGAAGTTAATTTAATGGAGAAAAGAGCAAGAATGAGGAATGAGAAGAAAGTGTCCTTTAGATAGGAATCTACACCTTCCACATCTAGCTCAAAAATGGAGAGAATGATGGAAGAAATGATGAAAAAGATGAACATACTTGAGAGAGCACAAGCTAGTCAAAACCCATCATCTCCTCAAAACAGAAATCAAAATCAAAATCAGAATTTTAGGAGAAACCAGCCTCAAAACAGACCAAGGGAGGATGATCAACAGATTACACCTCCTTTTCATCAAAACTATGTAAGTGAGGTTGAAAAAACAATAGAAAAAATAGAGGAAGATGACATAAACATGTTGGGAGTAGAAAATGACGATTTTTAAGTTCATTACAATAGGAAACAAGGTCTATACACACCCTATGATGATAAAAGAGAAGAAGGTGAATTTTATTATCAAGAATTGGAAAATTTCGTTATAGAAACCCCAAAAGAATATGACCTTAGGAGTAAAAGCAATTAGGAAACTCCCAAGACTAAGACCTCTGAAAATTCTGCAAAAAAAAACCCTGTGAATAAACCCAAAGTTAAAAAAATTATTAGACAAAACAGTGGTTGGAAATTCTGATAAAAACAAAGAAAAAGGCACTCAAATTAATGAAAAACAGAGTGCATATTTTAACAGCGCTAGTACTTCAGCTAGTGCTCCTATCAAAACAATTTTGACCAATGTAAATAGAGGAAATCAACAAACTGATTTTGCTGATAGAGTGGTAGTTAATAAGGCTGAAACAAGCATTTTAAGAAATCAGATGCCTTTTAGTTTGGAGCAGGAAATTGCCAGAATCAAAATCTATGTTCCTCTCACTAAATTAGCTACCCAAGATATGTATAGATCTCAAATTTTAAAGTCTTTGAACATATAAGAGAATAATGACACTGCCAATCTTAATGATGACCAACCAGAGCTCATATTTTTTCCTAAGATTGAGGATAGATATCAAGAAGGACCAGTTCCTCCTTTTTATGTTAGTTTAAAGATTCATGACAAAATTTTACACAATGTTATGCATGATTCAGGGGCCTCTCATAACTTAATGCCCAAAGCTGTAATGGAGAGCTTAGGCCTTGAAATCACTAGACCATATAAAGATCTTTACTCCTTTGACTCAAGTAGAGTGAAATTTGTAGGTTTGATCAAAGACCTCTGCGTAAACTTAGCGCAAATTCCAGCCAAGTGTTTAGTAATGGATATTGTAGTGGTATATGTCCCCCCAAGTATGGTATGTTGTTATCAAGATCATGGGGTGCTAAGTTACAAGGAACAATGCAAATGGATATGACATATGCTACCATCCCTGTTTTTAATCAAACTAGAAGACTTTATAGGGAAACTAGAAGAAGAGTGTAACGTAGGCAGTGAACAAAAACCAAACACTACTACATTTGGCAGAAATTTCGACACTTGGTTCCGACGCTTTTGACCAAATTTCGGAAATTTCCCCAAATTTTTTCCATCCCGCCCGAAACCGTCGCTATACCGGCGTTTATAGAAAAGTTTCACAATAACGACACTTAGAAAAGTGTCGCAATTGCGACGTTTGGAGGAAGATGTCGTAATTGTGACATTATGGCCCAAAGAGTCGCTATTGCGACCACTGCCTCCAAATGTCGCAAGTGCGACACAATGTCTAAGTGTCGCAATTGTGACGTTTGGAGGCACCCGTCGCAATAGCGACGCTTTTTCTGCCATCGGTATAACGACACTTATATGCACGCTACATAAAAATATGAAACTTATATGTGCGCTACATAAAAATATGAAACTTATATGCACGCTACATAAAAATATGAAACTTATATGCGCGCTGCATAAAAATGATTTTATTTTTTTGTATCCGTCACAATAGCTACATTAACGTCTGATATCACGCGTGCATTCGCCCTTCACTCTTGTAGAATAGCATTCGCCCTCAGCTCTTGCAGAACAACATTTTCCCTCAGCATTCGCCCTCAACGTTTGCCCTCAGCTCTTGCAGAACAGCATTTGCCCTCAGCTCTTGCAAAATGGTAAGTTCTTACTGCAGGCCCTTCCTCCTATAGTAGGGTTGACTCTATTTGGGTTTTTTTGGTCAATTCCATTGGATTGTGTTAGGCTGTATGGTTCTCTCTAGATGTCAAGAATCAAGATTCAATACCTTCTATTATCTTCATCACCCAATACAAGATTTAAATTTTTCCCAAATAAACGCTTATTAATTTGGCAGCCATTATTTCTCCCTACTTTAAAAAACCTACATTTAAATGAAAACAAGCATTGCATTTCAACTACAAAAATCTATTAGAGTTCAAATGTACATGTGTGCTACATTAACGTCTGATATCACACACGCATTCGCCCTCTCCTCTTACAGAACAGCATTCGCCCTCAGTAGTCGCCCTCAGCTCTTGTAGAACAACATTCGCCCTCAGCATTCGCCCTGAGCTCTTGCAGAACAACATTCTCCCTCAGCATTCACCCCGCATTCACCCTCAGCTCTTGCAGAACAAAATTCGCCCTACATTCGCCCTTAGCTCTTGCAGAACAGCATTTTCCCTCAGCATTCGCCCTCAGCGTTCGCCCTCAGCTCTTGCAAAATGGTAAGTTCTTACTGCAGGCCCTTCCTCCTATAGTAGGGTTGACTCTATTTGGGTTTTTTTGGTCAACTCCATTGGATTGTGTTAGGCTGTAGGGTTCTCTCTAGATGTCAAGAATCAAGATTCAATACCCTCTATTATCTTCATCACCCAATACAATATTTAAATTTTTCCCAAAGAAACGCTTATTAATTTGGCAGCCATTATTTCTCCCTGCTTTAAAAACCCTACATTTAAATGAAAACAAGCATTGCATTTCAACTACAAAAATCTATTAGTGTTCAAATGTACATGTGTGCATCACTTGTGTAAGGTATTCCTTTTCCACTTTCACATTATCCAAGAATGTGTGCAGTATAGTTCATATTTTTTGTGATTTATATTATCTTGAAAAAGGAAAGGTAAATTATTTCCCATGGAAAAAGAAGGGTTTCCCTTTTTACTACTGGAAATGGTACAACAAAGTTCCATTTCTACCCGAAACTCCTATGAAACAGGAACCAAATAAAGGCCATGTCCTCAATGGACATCATTTGGCTTTGAAAATGGCCATTGCACCATGTTGTTTCTTATATTACATCACGATAGTTTCTTAGGTCATTTTTTGTTTCTTGAGATGAAAAACAACCAAAGAAATTGTGAAGATCCTTTCAAGAAATAAATGACCATTTCTCAATCATATCTCAACTATTTTTTATTTTATTGAGTGGTTGCTTACTTTGAGAGAAATTTGACACTTTTATAAGGAATATAACATAAAAACACAAAATGGGAAGGAATTGATGAGGTAGATGACCTTTAGTTGTTGTCGATTAAGAATTGATAATACACGATGCATGTTCTGTACTACAAACTAGATTCCTTCCTGGAGTTAGGACACAGAGTATTGAATCAAAGTTGTAGTTTCTAACTTCTTGTATTGGTTTATCAATCTTGAAATTCAGACATTGCATGTCTTCATTGCTTCATGTTTGAATAATTTGCATCATATCGTACAATAGGAAATTAGGAATTATGATTATTATTACTTTAGGGATCTGTTAAGTTACTTTTAAGTTTGCATGGTTTAGTGTGAAATTATTCTAGTGTGCCCCTAGGCCCAGGTGAAGGAATGCCAAGGACTGAGAACCCTAGTTTTTAAATGGTATTGTTTCTTATACCCAAAAATCCCTCAACATCACTTCTTATTAGTTCTTAACAATAGTGTTGTAAAAAAATTGAGAATTGATATAGAAAAATCTCGCACTTCTCAAGATAAAGTCCTAAAGCTAAAGTGTGATACCATGTGTAATTCAATAGCCCCATTGTCACCTCACCAACCTCTTTTCACTTTGGGCTAGCTCTCCTCCAACTCAAAGGGGGTTCTCCCTAGTAGATTTTAGGGATCTAATGGCCCAACCAAACCAAGTCAATAGCCCCCTAACTCTCTATGTTTACTACTATCAATCAAAATATTGAACAATAGGGTCAGAAATGCATCCTGAAGATAAAATTGCCAGGGTATTTTTGGGTAATTTCAAAGGGAAAGTCCCCAAACACATATAATCAAGGAATTATAACGTGATTTCAAACATTAAATATCAACAAAATTGTTTAAAGGATATTGAAAGGAAAAAGGTGATGGAAGATAGAAAGTGCCTTAATTAAATTCTCTAAGGATTTTTCAATAGTTGCTCCAAAAGCTTCACTTCAAGGCCCTTCAAGATCGTCTCCAACAATGCTATACCATCAGCTTCAACAATGTTGCTCCAAAAATATCCTCAAGGTCTTCACAACAAGTTTACTAGAAGTTGCTCCAACAATATATTCAATAAGGTCTTCATTGTCAACTCGTCTCTTGTTTGGGTGCCTTAATGTGCAATGACATGTTTCCAGGACTGAATTCATTGCAAGGCATATTTGAAACTCTAACTCTGTCTTCCGGTGTCTTATTAGAAATTATTTCAGTTTTCATTTTGTGTTTTCAAGTTAGATATTGTTTTCAAGTTTTTACATTTATAATTTTATTGCAATGTGGCAGACTGATCAGGGCAGTACAGGAACAACCCCAAGACGGGATGATCGCGGAAAGAGGCCAGCGGAAGAACATGTAAAGTGCCAGCATTGCTCTATCTTCAGGTATTTTAGTTATTTACATAATTGAAATAATATTAATTTTGTTCAAATATGCAGACACCTAGCCATGGTACGCCCGATGATTCCCTCTTTGAGGAAGAGCTTTCTTCATCCCTATCTCCAGTGTTCTTGTTGCAAAAAAAGGCACGAGATGCAAGGTCAGAATTTAATACTTTGATAGACGTGCCTCAAACACCTGAAACAGAAGAGAGGATACAACATCTTATGAGGCAGCTAGAAAGATATCGGGTAATAATAAAAAGTCAAAAGGATATTTTTTTTGTTCTGCATGAGATGAATTGTGATAGTTTGATTTTTAATTTTTACATTGACTAAACTAACAAAAAGTTCTTTTGTATGTAGCATTTTCTGGCACTTGTTGAACCCGGTGTTGGTGGTAGTGGGACACAAGGGCAAGAGATTTCCCAGCAACCCTCTCGTATACCTTCTACTCCTTTAGGTGCCAACCAAGAAACACACCCTGCCCAAGCAGACACCCAGCCAACCGCTGAACGTGTTGGCAATGATGAGGCTGATATGGCCAACTACATTATTGCGTTTCCTGGAGCTACACGTGTCAGCTCCACAAGGACCATTAATGGCACATTGTTGGTGAACGATGAAGGTGTCCCTATAAATCATGTACAACTCCCAGGTAAATTTTAATATTTTAACTATTTCATGTACTTTATCCAAAACATATTTATCATGATTTTTATTTTTAAATTAATGATAATATTTTTTTATTTTTTTTGTGTAGGAAAAAATGAGTTCTACAGGTTTCTGGAGAGCCATGCATTGGTAATTTTTGGCCCAACCATACGCACAGGGTGGAATTCCTAGAATTCCAACCTAAAAAAAGAACTTCTAGATTATCTAGAAGCCCTTTTTGGGGTCGGCACATTTGACAGAATAGCAGTGGCTCGGGTAGCCGACAAATATTTGAAATATACCAGGGACACCTATAGGACGCAATTGCAATTTAACCCTAGATATGAGCGTCCTCTCGCAGTTCCAGAGAGTGAGTGGAGAGCACTCATCCATGACGAAAAAGAGAAAAGGGCAAAGAAAGAAGGAAAAATTCCAACTGGACCCGCAAGGTAAATTACAACTTTAATTCAATAGCTTTAATTTTCTCTATGTCTAAAATAAAAGTGTGCTACGTCATATATGACTTCAATATTTTTATGCTAGGTTGCCTGACACCTCAAAGGCAACCAAAGCTAGGATTGAAAAAAAGGGCCATCACAAGCTAGGCCAGGGCGACTACTTGAAATTAGCTACAAGAATTGTAATTAAGTAGCTAAACATCTTATAATTAATTGTATCGCCTTCCAACGTTTTTGTAATCCTATAAAATATTATTAAAAATACAAAATCATATGTAATGTAGGGTGATGACTTCAGAACAGAAACTACAGAGGAAGATAAAAATATCGCTTTCCATTTCGGCTATCAAGCCGTAGTTGAACGTCATAGAAGCTTGGGGCAGGTCCCAAGATCTAGAATGCCTGATAAGGTAAAACATTAAACTTTCAATATGTTTGTTTTCATCCATAAATTTAATGTCTAACAAATTTGTTTAAATCAGGGGAGCAGCACTACCGACGAGGCAAATAACCCAGTTTTAGAGCCAGATGTAGATGATCCTCACGTGCAACTTGATCATTGTAGTGGGGACCAGGCCGACAATGCTACTATCAGTGAGGGCCGTGATGGTAATTAATTTCCACTTATAATTTTTTCTAATTATACCTTGATGGTTGTCCTTATAAATTTTTTTGTTTAAATGACAGAGAATGTTTCCCTTGAGAATCTTACCACCAGAGAGGAAGACAGGGCAACAGTCCCAACGGCAACAACTGGTGCACCAGGTAAATAATCTCATTGCAATTTTTTTTATTAATATTACCGAACTAGTTCAATGATATTTAAAAACTGAAAATTAAAATTTAATATTATCTGTTTTTGTAGGCGATGCCCCGTCACTGGATGAGACCAGACATTGTGAATACGCAACTAGGTCAGCGACGACAAATGGTGCACTAGGTAAATAATCTCATTACAATTTTTTTATTAATATTACCAAAGTAGTTCAATGATATTTAAAAACTAACAATTAAAATTTAATATTATCTGTTTTTGTAGGCGATGCCCCGTCACTGGATGAGACCAGACATCGTGACTACGCAACTAGGTCAACGATGACAACTGGTGCACCAGGTAAATAATCTCATTGCAATTTTTTTTATTAATATTACCGAACTAGTTCAATGATATTTAAAAACTGACAATTAAAATTTAATATTATCTTTTTTTGTAGGTGATGCCTCGTCACTGGATGAGACCAGGCATCGTGACTACGCAACTAGGTCAGTAGTGTGGGTCGAAAGGCACGAAACAAGAGCATAGCACAATGATATTGATGATGTAATTAGGAGCTTTAGAAATAGGAAGAAGAAAAAGAAAATTTGATAATGTAAAATATTGTATTATTATAAGACAAACGTTACCATACTTGGAACGTTTTTTGCGTTATATAAAAAACTCATTTATCATACTATTTTTATGTCAAACATTAATTGCAATGTTTCCTTGCATACTTTTTGTTGAATTGTTTTTTTATTAGTTATTGAATATTTTTTTTTATGCTCATGAAAGTAAAAAATGAAATATAGATTGGGTATTGGGGAATTGAGAGTGATGTGAGGGGGGGGGGGGGGGAGAGGCCATAAGAGCTTCCACCTTCACGTGGTTGGCCCTGTTTAGTAGAGAATAATTTATTGGAGCGATTTAATCTTGGAGAAAACCTCCCTCGATCCAATGTAGCAACAAAAAAGTCACTGTTGACTTAGTTGCTACTCTTTCAGATTGTGGGAGGCTTATTCCAAGTTCATGCGACTCCAATAAATTTTTCTTGAAACAAAGAGGAGCTTATTCAGGTATGTTTTGACATTTTCAACATATGTTCTAACATTATCATAAGAATGCATCTTAGAGTAAAAAATACTACATCAATTACTTGTATTTGTGTGAATAATGATGGATTTTTGATTGACTTGGCGGTGTGAATACAAATCCTCTTATCATGAAATAACATGTTGGGGTCATCAGGAGATGTTGCATTTATGTTAATGGCAGTTGCAATGTATATGTACCATGGGTTCTTTGGTTCTTGTTCATGATTCAGCATTCATGGTGTCCAGCTGGGTTTTTGTGTGTTTTTCACTCTATTTGCCTGTTGATTATAAGTTTGACTTAGGCTTTTGTTTGTGCTTCTCTTTCATGATTCCGGCTGCCTTTGCTCTGGATGGATCTTGAAAGTCCTTACCATGAGTCCTTCAAGATGACTGTCTGATTTCTCCAATAAAAATTTCATAAGTTATCATGTGATGTAGTCTCAGGATTAAATAAACTTGATTTCTTCTGGATGAGGCGTGAATCTTACTTTGCCTTCTTGCTCATAAATGCATCTTTCAAACATTGTTTGAGCATGCCAATTTTCTACCACTTTTACCAATTGGAACATGTCAATCTCTGAGTGGTGCCACATTTCACCTATTTTCAGTGAGAGTTTAGGGTTTCTCTAACATAGCTTCAGAAATCCGATTCAGTGCCTGCTTGAATATTGTCACATAATACTCATGGTTTGGATTTATGAGCATGTTATAAATGGTTGGTTGATTCATAAGAACAACCCATATAGTCATCTTGAGATATTTCAGAATTTTTCTCGAGTTTCCTTTTTCACCGTTTCTAGTGGGTGGGATGGTATGGGGTGATCCATCAATACTGGTGCTCTTGTAGTAGGGAATTTGTTTTTGGGGATATAAAGGAGAATTTGATATAGATATCTCATTGGATGCATTCATAGATGGGCACGAGAGGTCAAGAATTTAAATTAAAAATATGCAACCTCTAGCATGGCAACCTGAAGGCCACGAGAGACATTGGTTAAAGATTGTTTTGTGCTGGCCTTAATATAGTCGTGATTTCTTTCTATTATCTTAATGCAAATATATATTCTAGTCTCATTAAAATGAGGATTGTGGTTGTATTTCTCTTTGGTTGTTTCTCTCTTAATGCTCCAGAAGTTGCCAAAAGTTGTGATAGTTGTTTAGTTTGCCTATTACAACTTAAAAGTGGTTTTTAGCAATGGAAGTCATGTTTTTTAAGGTTCATACTAATATGAAGATCTTGTAATTCTATATTCAGCATAAGAGAATATGGCCTCTACTTTGGGCAGTATGACAAAAATTGTCACATCTACCTCATTGGGTAACAATGGAAAGGGGAAGAAGTTGGGTGCAATGTTTGATAATTATGGCAGCCAATTGTCTTCTCTTTCATTTTTTTCTCCCATTTCCTTTAATCACTCAAGCAGAAGAGGGAATCTGAGATTACACGACAGAGAGAAGGCAGTTAATACAAGAGCTATGGAAAAGGAGTTGTACTTCAACAAGGATAGCTCAGTGACAAAAAAATTGCAGGTCAGAGAAAAAATTATGTTCCACGTGTCCTCCTTTTGAATTTACAAAACTGTCGGGTAAATTTCTGTTTGTTTAATTTATGGTTGGTGAATTGCCTTAATGCTGGTTGTTGTGTTTAAATAAAATCCGGTACAGAAATATGGCTGCGGCCGTCTACAAAAAAAACTTGCAGGAATTTTAAATGCTGAATTAAATTTCTGGATAGCGTGCAAGCAACCTCCAAAAAAAAATGTTGCTACTGCATCCGTCCTTCTGCTGCAGTAGTTGAAGTTAAAATTCAACAGCACAGGGTTTAATAAGTGAGGCTGTAAAGGTAACTTTTTTTCGATAGTACTGGATTAAGATCATCTATTCATTTTTGTAGGGTCTTATGGTGTTTGGTTTTTTAGTTTTGGGTTGGGCTTATTGAGTCTAAGATAGTTTTTGAGTGAAAAAATTGCTATCAGGTATTAAAATTTTTTGGTTATTTTGTCAAAATTTATGAGCTTGTTAGGAAATACAAAACTGAAAATGGTTGTATCTTAAAATTGTGGAAAATAATTTGAAATGAAACCTTTTTTTTTAGGTTTTTGTAGCAGGTGCAAACCTCATTCAAATTACTAGGGGCATTGACAAGAAAATAAAGGCCCTTGTTTCGGAACTCAAAATTTTGTCAAAGGAGGTAAACTCTTGCCTTTTGAGTAGGCTGGTTTTCCTTTTTGCTGATGGTTTGGTGTATCTAATTAAATTAGTTGCCTAAGGTATTTTTGGTTGTAAACTCCTTTTCATTTTTCATACAGTATTGGCCTTGTGGAATACATTTGATTGTGTGGTCTTGTTAGATCTACAACATTTGTAGTTGTTTAGTCTTATGGCCGAGGTGCACTTTTATTATGGAAATAGTTGATGCAATATTGTCATTTAATCCTTACTGCAGGGTAGCATGTTGAGAAATTTCTTGTGAAACATTTGGTATTCAAAATGGCACTCGATCCTATACAACATCATGCACTTGAATTCAAAATTCATATTCAAAGTGTGCCAGAAAATTCTTGCAAAATTTCAAATATTTATGTTGTTTTAAACCATTATCTTTTTCATGTATTGGATGCTGAAAATGTGAAAAAGACTTTGGTATGAAACCAACTGGTGAATAATTTCCGGCAAAACAACCACTTCCAAGACATGATTTAGAAGTAGAACATATGTACTTATGAAGCATAGAAAGATATCCTTGATGCATTGTCAATGTTTGGCTAGGGTTAATTTTGGAGAAAATAACTCCTTATTCCTAGAATAGTGATCTTCAATACAAGTAAATGCTAGAGAAGAGAGATTATCGTGTGACTCAACAAAACTGAAATTGGACCCCTAAGGAGAGCTGGTGTGTCTACAATCGCTTTGTCAGCATTTTCCCTTGGTTTATCCCATTATTTTCCTCCAGCCTGAGTCTTAATTGACTTCTTCTTTCTTTGGGTTTATTTATCAAATTCGTAGAATTTGATAAATAAATACTATCCACAACGGTTGGACTTTAATTTATATTCCCAACTTTATATTATCTCCAAGCCTTATAACCAATGTTTAACTTTCAACACTTTGTATTTATACTCCACGTTTCTTTTTAAATAAATAACTTGTAATGAACTTTCGGCTCTATATTTCACCACCCAGCCTTACAACAATCATGCTCCATACTTATGCTAATTATTTTCCAATCATTTAATTAAACAATTTCATTATACTCTGGCCCCACCTATATATATCAATAACCAATAAAACACTCGTATCATACCTGGCTATCCTCCGCACACCTTAGTTAACCTCCGGGCAAGTTCAACGTGCGACCACCGTCCGATGGCCCTTCTCCAAATCAATGACTCTTGGCAATTTCGCTCGGCTTCCAACGTCGGGCTTTAACGTGCGATGGTGCGGGTTAAACGGTGGTTTTCCGGGGGTCACTTCGCCACGTGTCGCAGTCCCTATGGAATCACTCACGAATAGGAAATACCACCTACTCCGCAAAAGCGGTGCGATATGGGCAACCCGCTTTTGTGATTCCGCTTGTGGTTTTGGTACAGGGCTTGACCATGGGTGCAAGTCTGGTTCCACTATCCTTTTGTTTGTTAACTCATGTCCAATCCTTGGGTCAGGTTCTGAAAGTACAACAATTTTGTCTCTTTATTAAGTGGGATTTTTATATTTGAACAATGTTCACGACCTCGGTTCTCTACACAGACCTTGTCTTCGGGTGGGGTGAGTTCACAGGGTTATCCAACAATTTACAGGAATTCAAAGACAGAAGAATGGAATTATCAGTACCCAATCGCCTCATAGTTAAAAAATTATTCACAATTAGTAGTTCAAGATAATTCAATGGTAACTAAGCTTGGAAATAATTTAACTGGAAATAATTGTTCACACACAGAGGTTTATTGCAGAAATCCTCTCTCTACTCTCCTCTTCCCTCTCTACTTTTATTCATCCGAGGAATTACAATTTATATACATAACATATGGCTCTTCGGTTCCTCTGAGAGGACCGTTCTAGAAATCAAAAGGTCTAATTATAATAATTCAACTAACTGAAACTGTTCAACTCCTATAACTCTAACTAGTCTAAGTAATACAGTCAGCTGAGGTATTGACACCTAGCTGTTACAACTCAAATGTTTTCGAACCCTCCTAGCCACAAGATGTGCACAAAACCTCCTACATTGCTGGCTAGTTCCTAATGACCCTACATCATTGTGTGACATAAACCTATTAACAAAAGTGAATAGGGAATGATTATTAATTATGGCATACTAAGTTGTCAGTGATTTTGACTATTTGTCTTTAACATGTAAAAATGTTAAATTCCAAACTTACATCATCATGGTTTGGCATCATGAGCTTGACTAATTTTCCACCATGCTCATAATTTCACTGTTGTATTCATATCTATAAAAAATGTTTCAAATAATAATAATAAAGTTCTATAAGAAAAATCCAGACCTCCATGCTGCTGCTCCTTGTGAGACAAAGTCAAAATTGCATTACACAATCTGACACATAAGAATCTCCTATATCCCGGTGGTATGTATCCAAACTATTATAATAGTGTCTTCAAGACTTATGTTGACATTGCCAATGAGATATTTAAGCAATGAAAGATGGAGCCTTCTTCATTGTTGTATATGTAACAGTCTTTTATTAATATAAAGATTGATGGTTTGTCTTTCTGAAAATGAAATGTAAAAATAATTTATTGTGGTCAATTGAAAAGTTTTTTTTTTAAAGCTTTTCATTATGGAAGGGCGACATAGATATATGCCCTTCTAATTGAAATTTGGACCTGCCCTTCAAATTTGATCACTGTGTGGGACCTTAAAAAACAATAAAACTATTCGGTAGTGCATTATATAAAACATATAACAAAATCTTTGTCAAAACTTCAAACGAACCCTTTAGCCGTGGGTATTTCATCACGAATTGATCATTTTAACATGTACCTTCTTCTAGAGGAATATTCTTCCACTTGATTTGGTACTTCATAATGGTTATATGTCAAATAGATACATAATATTTATCTATAACTTTTTGTGGTTCAAGAATCAACTTTCATTCTTCATCTAATTTTGGAAGTTCTATTTACATTGGCATATTTTTTCCCAAAACCTTTTTTAGGCAAGATACATGAAAAACCTTATGAATGGAAGAAGAAGGAAAATATAACTTCTATACCACTTGTGAAATCCTATGAATAATTATTTAGGGCCATAACAGTTTTGCAGTGTGGAAAAAGTCGGAAAAAAGTCCCAACTTTTTGAAAAAATTCCGAATTTTTCTCGGAGCCGACTTTATAGGCCGAATTTTTGCCAACTTTTTCATCCCTAAAAAAGTCGCGATTTTATCCTCGAAGTCCCGAATTTTTGCCGACTTTTTCGAAAAAATCTTGAGTGAGGTAGTTTCTTTAATAATTTTTTAATTTTTTTTGAAAAAATCAGGATTTTTTCCAAAAATGAATATTTTTGTATTTTTTTAGTTTTGCCGACTTTTTGTCGACTTTTTCAAAAAACTCCCGACTTTATGGAGTATTTCAACTTTTGGACCCTTGCCTATTTAATCCCGACTTCGAATTTTTCCACATTGCATTTTTGAGCTAATTCTTTATTCTTCTTTTTCTTGAATGAAGATTGCTTATAATGCTATAATCTAAAAAATACCCAATTACCCTCCTCAAATTATATTTCACTTCAATGTTGTTCCCCTTGTTGTTTTGTCATGTTTCATGTCATTTGAAGGTTTTCCATAATAATTTTCAAAGTTTCTTTAGTGTTTTCCATATGTGAATCTGTTTCCTATACTTTGGACTTATCTTGCAAAAATTATGAGATACTAGGAGTTGGATATCCATAAAGGGCCTTAAATGGGGAAATTTTAGTATATGTGTGATAGGTAGTATGATAGTATCATATTACCATTCTTCCTTGAGGAACCCACTTCATCCATTAATATTTCTTTTCTAAAAAGTAACATTGTAGATAACTTTAAAAACATTTGTTAACTATTTTTGTTTGACCAATTGATTGTGTTTGATATGTAGAACTCATGACAGCTAGTGTTTCTCCACTCATATTAAATAATTATTTCCAAAATTTTCTTGTTACTATTACTTTAGGAAAACCACGAAGACTATGAATTTCTTTCACAGACACTTCTGCCACTTGGCTTGTTGTTCATGTACTTTGAGCTTTACAAAAAAAATCTTCAAAATTTGTCTATATAAATGACCACAAAAATGTAATACTTACCTTTATATTTCAGTAACCCTGTAATAAAGGCTATTGCTATATCTTCTAGTCTTTGAATATGTATGTGGAATGGTTGAAGTAACCCTAGAGATTTATTTATTATGCAAACCTGACCTTCTGTTACAAAATTTTGAATATCTTTCTTCATTCCTTCCAAAAATATATTTTTTGATCCTTTGAGATGTTTTAAGGAACCCTGCGTCCTACCATCAGAGAGACATGGGACTCCCTTAATATTTGTTTATTCAAATATGCTTGCGTGCATAAAAATATTCTATATTTGCACCAAAGTATATCTCTCTTTCACTCCCAATGCTCCATAGAGTTCATCCCATCCTTTATAAATTTTAGTTTTTGTTTAGTACTGTTGTCATTTTTCTATTATGGCAAGCTTCTTCTAGCCACCTAGGAATAGAAAATGTAATTGGATATAAATTTGAGGCCTCTTCTATTTTAGAAAGAGAATCATGTACTAAATTTTCCTTACCCTTTTTGCAGATTATCTCAAAATTAAAGCTTTGCATTTTTTCTCCTCATTTTTGTTAATCTTCCAATGAAATCCATAGCTTCAAAAAATAATTTATGCTATCATGGTATATCTTGACTTTAAAGTACCTCCCAATGATATACTATCCCCATTTTTATTGCATGTAATATTGCTTCCATTTATATTTCATACGTATATTTCACCAAATATTTTCTTTGAATTCCTTGCTTTTAAAAGCCAATGATATCCCTTATTGTGTTAATGTTACATAAATTCCTTGTCCTAGTGCCTCACACTCTACTATGAATGTTTTACCAAAAGTAGGTGCAACTGATGTTGGTGTAGAAGACATAGCATCCATTAAAAGAGAGAATTCCAAAGTAGCCTCATCATTCCATATAAATGATATTTTCTTCAAGAGATATGTGAGTGGACTTGAAATGCATGCATAATTCTTAACAAATGATCAATAATATCATGTAAGTCTAAAAAATCTTCTAAGAACTTTGATTTTCTTAGGAATAGGTCATTTTGTAATAGCTTGCATCTTTTGAGGCTCCAACTTCACTCCTTCCTTTAAAACAATATGAACCAAATACTCAAATTCTTATTTCCCAAAAGCACTTTTGGATATTTTTACATAAAAATGATTGTTCTCAATAATTTATATAACTTTTCCACATGTTTAGTGTGGTATTCCCATGACTTATTATAAATATGTGTATTATCAAAGAAAACCAACACAAATTTTATAAGATGGGATCAAACAAAATTGTTCTTAAGTCGAGCCCACCGGACTTCAAACGGCGATAAACCATAATTCAAACCAAATTCGAGTTCCAAAATAGCCTGCTGACGTCGGCCAATTTTGTGACGCGAAAACCAAATGAATTCCTCCCTAATCTTTTTCGGGTCGGAAGTTGAGCTGGCGTACGGAGGGAGATTTGTGACGCGAATTTCTTATCAAATTCGCCCTAATATTTTTTGGTTCTGGATTTCCACTGCGCGAACGACCCAAACAAAGATCCGCTCCAATCAATTTCTGCAACGTGTCCTCAATAAAAACTTGCCCTGCTCCTGGCTGTGGGTGCATTCGATGGCATTTAAGGCGATGGGATATGGATGTGGCGATTTCATATCAATCGCATTAAGTTTTAACGTTGTTCAATTAAATTCCAAGGTTTTCACATCAAATCCGCATTAATTAAGTTTTAACACTGTTCAAGATCAAATTCCGCATGCTCCAATATGATCCGGCCTTCGGCTCTCATTAATGAACATAGATTAATTATGATGGGCGTCCTTTGATTGCATTGCAGTCGGGTCGATAAAATGGCATTTTGCTATGGTTTTTCAGACGAGCTGGTTGCTAGATTACACTGCTTGCTCACTGTGACGAGAAGGAGAAGTGGCCAGCTGAACTGCTGCTTAGACCTTGTTGCATATCTACATTTCTCTCGGTCTGGTCTGTGTCTATCTTCCTCTGTTTCTTGGAATTCTGCTTCTCTGTCTCCACTTGTGCCCACTGCGCCTGAGACTGCACCCATGCCTCGCCAGCGTCAAAGAATGCGTTACCGCAGGGGGAGCACTAGAGGTCAACCCCTGCGCACTCCCTCTAGCCCCTCAACCGAGTCTACTTCTAGCCAGTCCAGTGATTATTACGCAGGTCGATATCCAAATAATAGGAGTGGGCGGGGTTGGGTTGTAGGATCTGGCCACCATATGGTTCCCCTTCTCCTCGTTTCCCCACCGCTAGTTCACCTTCTCCCACGACACACACTGTGCAATTTTCCTTTAATTTATCTCTCAACCGTCCACGAATCACGGCTTTAGTCACTGTGGTTTTCCGTGAGGAGGCCCAAACGGAGGAAGAATGCACTCGTCCGGTGGGTCTGAGCTCGGAAAAAGCCGGACAGCATTCGGGCCTTCAGGAGGGGAGCTGTGGCATGAATGTGGAGGTAGCACCTAGCAATCCTAGAGCTTTTGAATGATGGTGCCGAATCATCGAGGAGCCGGAGGAGTAGTTTGGTTAATTTGTTTTTCTTGCTTCGCAACCCACTTAATTGGGCTGCTTTTAGATTATTTTACTGTGCTGGACCTTTGTAATATTTTTGAATTCTGTAAATTAAACGTTCAAGACTGGTTTCCCCGTATGAGGGCAGTCTTCTTAATTTTTTAATTTTTTGATGACAAATTTGCCATGAGTCTGGGCAATTATTTTGACTTCGGTGTAATTTTATTCCCACTGTTAATAGATTAACTTTACTTAGAAAAAAAAATGTTGCCCTGTTTCTATTTTAAACCTGTTTTTTGAAATACAGAGTCATGTTTATATGGTCTACGTATTATACTTTCTCTTTATATCTACAAGAACCTTTTTGCTATGAACAGGGTGGATGTTGTAGCGGGCTACTAATGGAAACAAGTGAGCCTGAACCTTACATCTTGGATGCAACAGATGGTTACCAATTTTGGAATCAAGCAAGCTTGATCTTACAAGCGAGCCTAGGTTTCTACAGATGGTTATCACACTCCTCACATGATTAGCATTTTTCTCTGTTCAAGGATTTTGGGTACTTTAATTTTTATTTGGAACAATGGACGTCAATACTCTATCTGTTGCTTTACTATTCTACATACTGCTATTTCACTTTCTTATAGATGCCTCGGGCATATTTGGATGTTTTCTCAGATTTGTCGATAATCTCCATGTGGACCATTACTGGGTTTTATATCATGTCCCTGTATGTGACATGGGGTATTTTTCTATCATTGTCTGGGGTGGGAATTCCACTTTTCTGGATGGATATTTGGGTTCCAATCTTCAGATGTGAAAATGTAATGACTTCATGAACTGTTTTACTTCATATAATATATTCAAAACAATGTTTTTCTCTTGTGAAAAAAAAATGATTAATGTTTATCACTCTGCCTTCAAAACTAGCTATGCTGGTCTATGTTGTTGGTTTATTGATATGGTCTCATGGTCTTTTTATATTTTGGACATATCACACTCCTCACATGATTATCGTTTTTCTCTGTTCAAGGATTTTGGGTACTTTAATTTGTATTTGGAACAATGGACGTCGGTACTCTATTTGTTGCTTTACTATTCTACATACTGCTATTTCACTTTCTTATAGATGCCTCGGGCATATTTGGATGCTTTCTCAGATTGTCGATAATCTCCATGTGGACCGTTACTGGGTTTTATATCAAGCCCCTGTATGTGACATGGGTATTTTTCTATCATTGTCTGGGGTGGGACTTCCACTTTTCTGGATGGATATTTGGGTTTCAATCTTTAGATGTGAAAATGTAATGACTTCATGGATTGTTTTACTTCATATAATATATTCAAAACAACGTTTTTTCTCTTGTGAAAAAAAATGATTATTTATCACTCTGCCTTCAAAACTAGCGATGCTGGTCTATGTTGCTGGTTTATTGATATGGTCTGATGGTATTTTTATATTTTGGACATATCACACTCCTCACATGATTAGCGTTTTTCTCTGTTCAAGGATTTTAGGTACTTTAATTTGTATTTGGAACAATGGACGTCGGTACTCTATCTGTTGCTTTACTATTCTACATACTGCTATTTCACTTTCTTATAGATGCCTCGGGCATATTTGGATGCTTTCTCAGATTTGTAGATAATCTCCATGTGCACCGTTACTGGGTTTTATATCATGTCCCTGTAGGTGACATGGGGTATTTTTCTATCATTGTCTGGGGTGGGACTTCCACTTTTCTGGATGGATATTTGGGTTCCAATATTCAGATGTGAAAATGTAATGACTTCATGGACTGTTTTACTTCATAAAATATATTCAAAACAGTGTTTTTCCTCTTTTAAAGTTTCATTTTTTTTTTTTATAAATTGTACCCGCCGTTGCTATACCAACGCCTTGTAAGCGTCGGAATTGCGATAGATCAAAAACGTCGGATGAGCGACAGTATAAAAATGTCGGATGAGTGACGTTCAAAACATCGGACCACATTTCGTCGGAATTGCGACAGTTTACAAACATCGGAAGAGCAACGTTCAAAATGTCGGACCACATTTCGTCGGAATTGCGACAGTTTACAACTGTCAGAAGAGCGACAACCAAAACGTCGGACCACATTGCGTTGAAATTGCGACAGTTTACAAACGTTGGAAGAGCGACATTCAAAACATCAGACCACATTTCGTCGTAATTGCGACAGTTTACAGAGGTCGGAAGAGAGACGTTCAAAACGTCGAACCACACTTCGTCGGAAGTGCGACAGTTTACAAACGTTGGAAGAGCGACACATGTTTGGAAGCGACGGAAAAGGTGTCGGTAATGCGACACTTTTTAAGTGCGTCGGAATTGCGACGGCACGGAAAACCATGGTTTTCCCGTCCTCAAAATGTCGCTCTTGTGACGACTATGTGTTGGAATAGCGACAAATTGGCCGTCGGAAATTCCGCCAAATTTTCTAGTGAAAAATGATCAAACAATCTAAGACTTTGCCAGCTCACATCAAAATGAAATACATTGAGTTGTTTAAAGAATTTTCTGATGTTTTTGCGTGGATTTATAAGGATTTAAAGTCCTATGACACAGAAATAATTCAGCACAAGATACCTCTCAAAGAAAACCAAATTCCCTTTAAACAAAAATTGTGCAGAATCAACCCTGTTCAATTACCTTTGGTTGAGAAAGAAATCAAGAAAATGTATGAAGCTGGAATTATTGTCCCTATTAGATATTCAGAGTGGGTGTCTAATCTAGTGAAGTTAGGAAGAAAACAAGAGAAATAAGGCTTTGTATTGACTTTAGGAACTTAAACAAACCTTCATTAAAGGACAACTACCCTTTACCCAAGATGGATCATATTTTACAAAGGGTAGTCGGTTCTAAAAGAATTTATTTGCTAGATGGCTTCTCAAGATACAATCAGGTTTTAGTACATCCTGATGATCAACTCAAAATAGCCTTTACTACACCTTGGGGTACTTTCATGTATGTGAAAATGCACTTTGGTTTAATGAAAACTGGTGCTACTTTTCAGAGAGCCATGGATATTGCATTCTCGAAAGAATAGGCTACTTCATCATTATTTATCTTGATGATATCATTGTTTTTTCCAAAACAGATGAAGAAAACCTAGAACAGTTGAGAAAAGTCTTTGAGAAATGCAAAAAATATGGGTTATCTTTAAATCCAAAGAAAACAATGTTTGGTCTCCAAGAAGGTAAACTTCTTGGGCACATCATGTTAGAAGAAGGAATAAAGATAGACCCAAAGAGGATTGACGGTATATTGCAAATCAATCACCCTAGAAACATCAAGGAACTTCAATCTTTCATTGGAAAGATTAATTTCATGAGAAGGTTCATACCCAAATTAGCTAAACTCCTTAGAAACATAACAAACATGCTAAAAAAGGAAGGAGTTAAATGGACCTTAGATGCAAAGAAATCATTTGAACTGGTAAAGCAAGCATTAACCAAAGCACTAGTTCTTATAAGTCCTGATTTTACAAAGGATTTCTTCATTTTTTCATTTGCATCAGAACACACTATAACTATTATCCTATTGCAGAAAAACTTGAATGGATAAGAGCAGCCCATTGTATTATTTAGCAAGGCATTGAGAGATGCACCTCTGAAGTATAATATCATGGAAAAAAAAGCCTTTTCCTTAGTCAAAGCCTTAAAAGACTTCAGAGTTTACATTCTACACTCCCACATAATTGTATTTGTGCCAAATTCAGTTGTGAAATATATTTTAACACATGACCCAGATGGCAAAAGAGGAAAGTGGATAGTTGTGATACTTGAATATGATTTAGAAATCAAGCCCACTAAGCTCATAAAATGTCAAGGACTAGCAATATTAATGGCTGAATCTAATTTTGAAGCTATTGATATAAACATGATAAATGCATTAGATGAACAGGAGGAATTGTGAACTCCCATTGTTGAAAATCATTTTATGAATTCCTTCTGGTATGCTGATATTTTATATGTTTTGCTAAATTTGAATACACCTCCTGGTTTGTCTAAAACAAAGGCAAGATTTTTAAAGTTAAAAGATGTAAATTATTGCATTTTGGATAGATGTCTTTATTGGAAAAATGCTAGTGAATTATTGGTTAAATGTTTGCTAGAGAATGATGCAGAGAAAATCAAGCATGAGTTCCACGAAGGAGAATGTGGAGGCCACCTCTATTGGAAGATAACTTCCAACAAAATCCTTAGAGCTGGTTACTATTGGCCCACTCTCTTTCAAGATGTCCATAAAATTATTGTTTCCTGTCATAAATGCCAACTCTTTGAAGGCAAAAGAAAATTTCTTCTTTTACCCTTGCATCCAATCACTGTTGAAGCTCCTTTTCAACAGTGGGGTCTAGACTTCATAGGAGAAATTCATCCACCCTCATCTGCCCAACATAGATGTATTCTCACTGCAACAGACTACTTTACCAAATGGATAGAAGTCATCCCTTCTAGGTAAGCCAATGACTCTGTCATCATAAAATTCCTTGAAAATCATATCCTATCTAGATTTGGCTGTCCTAGGAAGATTATCACTGATAATGCTGTTGCATTTGGATCCAAAAATATGGTGGAATTTTGTCACAAATATCAGATTACTTTGGGTCATTCTACCGCTTATTACCCTCAAGGTAATGGGCTAGCAGAATTCTCAAACAAGAGTTTGGTAAACATAATCAAGAATTTGTTGGAGGACAATAAGAAATCATGGCACATAAAGAAAGTACATGCACTTTGGGCTGACAAATTAACACTTAAAAAATCAATTGGAATGTCACCCTACCGGCTAGTTTATGGAGTAGATGCAATTTTTCCAACCAGCCTAGGAGTGCCAGTCATGAAGTTGATCCAAGAAGTACATTGTGAAGACAATGACATGATCAGAAGAATTAATCAGACTATACATCTTCAACAAACCAGAGAGGAGGTCTACAATAGAGCATTACAAAAGCAAGAAAGCATCAAGAAGTTGTTTGATAGAAGAACAAAGGCCAGTAATTTCAACATTGGTGACAAAGTCTTAAAGTGGGATTCAAGGAGAGAAGATAAGGGCAAGCATGGGAAATTTTATAACTTATGTCTTGGCCCTTATCTCATTCATTTTTCTACTAGTAACCATGCTTATTTCTTGCAAGAATTGAATGGAGCTGAACTTTTTGGGGGTCCTGTCAATGGAAGGATGCTCAAACATTATTTTTCTTGACCATATCAGTTGGGAAACCTTTTTATTTTTTTCTCATTGTGAATATCATATCCATCACTGCATTCAAAGTTAGAATATAAAAAAAAAAAAGACAAAAACAATAGAAAAAGAAAAGAGGGCAGATTGTAAAAAACAATAAAGGTACATCCCCATACCAAAAAAGAGAAACAAAGTCTGAAGGTGTGCAAGCTCAAATGCCACTCCTAAGAAACACCCTCCTAGTTAGTCATACAACCTAATCATGACTAATTATTTTTCAATTTACTGGTGATAGGTTAGTGAAATAGATTTACCAAACAACTTAATCTTGGCTTATCAGTTAGGTAGATTAGGATAGAAAAATAAAGGTTCAAACAAGCTCAAAATATGAACCTATAAGTTTCAAAAAGATGCATGGCTCTAATCTATTTAAATCTTGAGCCAAAGATAGAAGCAAATTGGTTCTAATATGCCCAAAAATTGAACCAAAGAACAGAGAGAGAAAAGATCAAACAAGCCTAAAAAACAGAGCTGAAGAAAAGAGAAGGATGTTATTAAACTTTTAGATCTTAAGCCTTCACCATTTTTCTTTACTTTTCTGCAATTTTAGTCTATGTGCAGCTTGTTTTTATGCCATAGATCAGCAACAAGTTAGATTGTTCAATCCTGACTTGTCTACTTTTAAATTTATGTTTTAGAATTTAGAGAATAAATTCTGTCAGATAGTCTAATTCTGACAGAGTGTTGTTAGGTAGAGAAGATTATGAACTCAACTGCTTAATCTGAGTTCATGGAGAAATAAGGGTAGAAATAGACTAGTTTTATGCTTTCAAAAGAATAATTTTTTTGTAAAAAGAGTTTGCCAATCCAAGTGCACTCTGAATGAAGAACAAATGTTATATCATTAGGATTGGGTAAGTAGAAAGCTTGTTTTGATAGAATTCCATTTTTTTTAATGGCTGCTAACATTGTCAGAGAAAAAGAAGATCAGAAAAGGTAAAGAAAATTGAATCCCAATGGATGAGGCATTGATCAACTTCCAGAGGAGACATATCTGAAGTTCTTGGCACCTTCAAGAAGGTGCCATCCCCATGTGGAGCCACTGTTAGCCACCTATAAAATTTGTCATATCAAATGGTGGCTAAATCATTTTTAAGCCTTCAAGAAACAATTTTATGGCCAAATTGTGAGTTCTTAAAGTCTTATGAAGTTAACTAATCCTTTAGTTAATCTTCACTGCTGTTTCCCTCATAAACCTGAAAAATATGCTGTTTGCCTAAAGAAGACTGCTAAAAAAACCCATTTTCCCCTTCATTTTACCTCTCCTTTCACTCATGAATAACCCCATTTTTCATTCCCTTTTTCTTCATAAAATTCCTCCATTTCCCTCATTTTCCTTCATTCCCTTCATAAATTCCCTTTGATAAGGTTTAAAACTCCTTTTTAACCTTATCGAAACTCTCAAAATCCTCAAAAAATCCTTCAAATATCCTAAAAAATAGTCTTTTTGCATTTAGGCCATAAAGCCCCTTTGGCCTAAGCCCAGCTCCTTTTCTCCGCATAAAACCCAGAGCCATGACCTGGAGTTAACCCCCATCGCGCAATCACAATTGGGGTTTTCTATCTCCTTATTGCCTTTTACTTTTAAAACTTCGATTGCGATTAGCATTTTTTTCCTTAAAACCCCGATCTCTTCATCCTTTTCATAGGACCACAGCCCCGCAATTGGGCGCTAAAAACATTAAAAAATATTTCCCCAAACCCCTTTTTTCCTTTTTATTTCATAAAACCAAACCTCTCATTGTGTTTTAATAAAACCCGACAGTTCGAATTTACAACAAATATTGACCGTCGATCTAAAATCGATCAACGACCATTGGCTCATTGCATCGCACCCATTCTTCATGTTGCCTCCTGCCGATGTGATCTCCGATTTAATTTGGACCATTGATCATCCTTTGATCCAATGGTCGATACCTCATCGCATCGCAAAATTCCTTTTGTCCATTCCCTTTCCCTCCTTCGATGCGATCCTGCGATCAAATCTAGGCCGTCTGTTAGTATGAATTCTTCGTCGAAGTGTACGAAAAAGAACCACTTTAGCTACGCATAACTAATAGCCCTAACAACAATAGAGGCGGCCAAACATCTTCATATCGGCGATTAGTAGTTAAAATGCTGCAACAAACAGATCTATAAATGGAAAGACATTAAGCAGTAAAATAGAGAGTTTGCTCCATGCATCCAACAGACAAGACAAGAACACGATTTTTGAATGAATTTTTATATTACAGGGCACCTGGGAGGAAAACAAGAAGGTGTATCCAGCTCTCCTCAATGGGATGGGTTCTTTGTAGTCCTCAACACTTCAGATCTAAGCTTTCTCTCTCTTGTAGATGTAGAAAACCCAATGCAAAAATGAAGCTCAATGGGAGCAAATGATGAAAAATGAGACCAAGTGTATAGATCCAAAGTGATCTAGTAGGCAACAAAAGGTGAAGAATGATGGGGAAAACCCTCCTATTTATAACAAAATATTGGGTCATTCTAGATCTTGGTGCATGATTAAAATAATGTTAACCAAATCTAGATCCACCTCTATGGAATATTTTATTATTATTTGTTTGAGGGAAAGGGTGTTTGACTTGGGTCAAATCCCTTGATTAGTGAAAAATAAATAAATAAATGATTTATTTATCTTTTTAAGGAAGTGGTTGGAATATAATCAAATAAATAATGATTTATTTGATTAATAGTGGGTGATTTGGTCATATTTAACAAGGAATATTATCTAAATAAGATTTAAATAATTATTCCTAGAAAATAATAAGATAACTAAGGGTTTATCTCATTAATTTCTTTGTTTTTTGGGTTAAACATGACTGGGAATAATAATTAAATTATGGTTTAATTAATTACTCCATGAGGAAAATCAAACAAATATAGGTTTGTTTAATATTTCCTTTTGGGGTTTCCTGTTTGGACCATAAACAACCTAATAAATGTGGTTTATTAAGTTATTTAACATAGTGAAGGAAATTTTACTGAGGGTAAAATTGGTCTTACATGGTGTACTTGGGTCCATCTAATGATGATAGGTTAGATGACCAAAAAATGGTGTAACACCGTTCATTCCTAAGATCTAACGACCAGGATCTAACCCGACTTTCCTCTGTTGTTTTTTCATAAGCCCCATAGTATAATTCTTCGGTGGAAATCCACCGTTGATATTTGCAGATCAATGGTCTACATTGCTCTTGATCTCTGCCTGATCTCCACCCGATCCCCTGCCTCATATTCCTGTCAGCACTCCATCATTAAATATGGGCCGTGCATTCCTAAGATCTAACGATCGAGATTTAACCTGATAGGCCCAACTCTTTTGGGACCTACCTCCCCCATCATTACATCTGGGCCGTTCATTCCTATGATCCGACGGTCAAGATCTAAACCACTTTTGACTCTGCCCACCTTTTTAACCCACGCATCTTACCCCATCGCGCTCTCATTCCCACTGTCAGATCTCTCCACTTTTCATCCGACGGCTGAAGCTCCATATCACGTAATTATTGTGCCTGAACTTTAATGCCAAAAAATTACACGACATGGGCAGTATTAAAAGGACAGGTGTCAAGCAGCGAGGCATATCATGTTTTTTTTGAATATTTTCGAAACTACTTTGGAGCAGTGTGAAACCAACAGTTTTTTTAGCCGAAACCATCTTTCCCCATCGCATTACATTTTCCCAGTTAAATTTCCGTCATTTTTTCTTTTGATCTGATGGCCCAGATTTCATTAAACTCCCAAGTCTTTGCTCCTTCATTTGTTCTCTTGGCAATCTCATTGACTGTTTCCGACCATAGATCTCCACAGATCGACGGTCCTGATTAAATCTTGCCCCCAATTCATTTTCCATCGCATTTTCTCCTCTGCTCTCAAATGATCTACCATTTCATCCCGACTGTTGATCATTCTAGATCAACGGCTCTCATTTACTCCGCGTCCAAACTTCACTCTAGCCCTTGTTCACTTTCGATAAAGGTTTTCTCCCATTTATTTTATAATTTCCTCCATTCCGCTATAATATTACTCCCTTTGCATTATAAATTCCCCAATTAATCCTGGCCGTTGATTGA
This sequence comes from Pinus albicaulis, assembly GCA_034641835.2. Classification (NCBI taxonomy): domain Eukaryota; kingdom Viridiplantae; phylum Streptophyta; class Pinopsida; order Pinales; family Pinaceae; genus Pinus; species Pinus albicaulis. Next base: position 30,593 of record JAXQQM020076644.1, on the reverse strand, counting down.
TCTAAAATAAATGGCCCAGACTTAATCTTCCCTCCGTTCATCCAACCACCTCCCTATTTAATCCCGTCAAGTGATCTCTGCCATTGGTTGATTTCATCCAACGGTCACGATTAAACCTCATCCCAAAAGAGGCCTTAACCTATTTTTCACGGGTTTTTATTAATTTCACTTGTTATGTGTAGTTTTTTAAGTTTTTTCCACAGTTCTAAAAAGAAATCAAGGGTCAGGGATGACGATCCCCCAGGCCACTATTCATGAAGAAGATCAATCTGCAGGGTTCACATCATGATTTTTCCGTGCCTCATGAGCACTGATAACATTATAAAACCCTCAGCGCACCTGCAAAAGTAACAAAAACACAGTGAACTTCAATCAGACAAAGAGTATCAGTTTCAAAGGATAAAATCAAAGCATAAATGAAGAATTTATGATTTTAACACAGTTTTGAGGGATTAAGGCATGAATTCAACCATCAAAGGCCTAATCCACATAGTTAAAGACAATATGAAGACCAGAAGATAGAAATTAGGCCTAATTAAGCCTAAAACATAGGATCAAGACAAATTAACAGTGTTTTAAGATAAAACAAAGAAATCTATCAGTCCGAAGGGCGTCCACTGCCACATCAGAGGCTAATTAAATCCTCTTCAGCTACCAAAGAGCCACCTGCAGCCTCAAATAAATCATAAGAAGGCATAGTTATTGCCTTATCAGTGATATTTTGTTAAAAACCGCCAGAGTTATTGCTAGCCTCCTTAAAAGAGCTTTAAAGTCAACAAAATCTGCCAAATAGCCTGAATATTTAATGAAAACCAATTAATACAGAGAAATATCAGAAAACGTCTCCTTTGAGCCCCTCAAAGGTTGAGAAGCATTAACATGTATTAATTGAACTAGAGATCTTTTATTTTATCCCATCTCCTCTTTTATTCTATAAATACTTCTAAAGAAGATGAGATAGAGGTTGGTTGCTGGACTTTGATGTGATACTTGTGCTCAAAACTTTCTATATGTAAATAGTTTTCAGAGGCTCTTGAAGCTTTGTTTTGTGATCAAAGAAGTTAGGCTGAGAAGAGAAGATGATTGTTGTACTGAAACATTGGACTTGAAGTATGTAACTGGATTGACATCAATATACAAGCTGATTTTTGGGATCCTGGTCTATATCATTGGTGAAGTACCTCTTACTGTGTTATTGTTTTCCTTTCATGTATGCCATTTTGTTCACTTTTCTCTGATAAAGAACATCAAGCATAGAGTTAGGATTTACTGTCTACAGTAACCTTCCCTGATTGATAAGCTTTATCTTTATGTTTTCCTCCAATTGTGTTTTTAAGAATAACTTATGGTAAGTGTAAACATTATTAAGGAAAGTTGGTTTGTCCATGTCTTAATGTGCAAAACTTGAAAGGAAGTTCTTGAATGATATTTTCATTATATGCTAAGTAGAGTTAGACTAGAAAAGTTTATGGTTTTCCCTGTCTCCTAGTTTCTTTCTCCAAAGGTTTTTTTGAAGGTTTCCCTAAGAGTATGTTGAAGTAGGTTTAGATTTTAATGTATCTTGCTTGATCTTAAGCTGCACTTTGTTTTCTTATGTGTTTTCATCCTTTCTGAAAGTAGTCATGTGGATTGCTGGATTGTTTGTCTGATAAGTTAGCTTTAATCCAAGCTTGTCCAAAGAAGTTCAAGGTTAGCCCTTTCTTTGGTTGGTTTCAAACAGTTGCTTAAAAAGGATTTTCTTGTTTGGAAAGTTGATAAATCCTTGTTGAAATTATTGGCTTTTTCCACCTTCTCAACACTTTTAATGTTCCATTCCATCATTTAATCTAAAAAGATCCTTTGATATAGATGACTTTCCCCTTGGACCACTCTTGAAATTGTTATACAATTAAACCCTTTTGTGACTCCATAGCCCAATGGACTAAGTGTTGTTTCATACCTATCCTATCAGCTGAACCTTGTTCTGATTATTCACACCTCCAACCCTTTGAAACTCTTTCATTCTTAGGACTTTCCACTCAACTAAAAATCATTCCCAACCATCCAAAACAAACAAAAAACCCTCGTTCTTCATGACTAGCCTAATATAATACTAAAATCCTTAAAGATAAATCAATATTTGCACTTATAGAGAGATCTCTCTCTGGATTCAGGAGGGCTAGATCCTAGAATCCGAAAGTGGTTCAAATGTTGTCTATGCAACTTTATTCTTGCCAATCTGCTAAAAATTACAGAGGCCTAACAATATCATCCTTTGGTGGTTCCCACCTTCCTTGATTGTCTACCTTTCCTTGACTTGATTGTCTACCCAACTACCACCTCCACTACCAACACTAGCACCATCACTAGTAGCATCAGTAGCATTAGCACCACCAGTAGCACCAACAACACTTATAGTTTACTTCGTTGGCTCAACTGAATCTTCAGTTGATGGATCAGGAACTGGAACTCAATATCAATCTGGAACTGAATCTGCCCGATGAGGATGGCTAGAAGGTGCAGCTAGAGGTGACTCATCAGTCTTTTGAGAGGGGCGCACTAATGAATGGTAGGCTGTGTATTTTCCTCCCTCAATGCTGGGTGACAACCCGTGGATCAATGAGAAAATTTCATAAATTAAATATCAAAAACTCATGTATAGGTATTTTACAGACTTATTTAAATTTTAGTTTTTTTAATTAATTTTATTTATTTATTTATTTTTAATAATTTTTTTGGTATAGGCATATATTTAAATCTTTCCTATAAGATTATCTGGACATTTTTTTTCATTGAAGAAAGGGTAGTTGAGTTAGATTAAAACATTGGCCTCCTACTTTGAGGCCAATGTTGGTCAACACATGTGGTAACTACTCCCAAGAAGTGATGCTCAACTAAAAGGAATAAAAAAATTGATCATTCGACAATTTTGTTCCCTTGGAAAAATGGCACAAATTCTTATTAATGATCACTCTATGATTCGGTCATTTTCTGGGATCACCGATTGGGAAATGCAATTGAAATTACCATTTGGCTACAATGGAAAGTTAATTAAATATTCTATTGGCATAAAATTGCATTTCAACACAACTTTATTGAACAGGGCTAGGGGACAAGGATCCTATTTCTGAGATAGGGGATAGGATCACTTAGAACAAATAGATGTTGAAGTTCCCACTTCCAAAAACACATAGACACCTATTTTGAATAGCATTTCCAACTCTAGGAGCGAAATTGATGGGGGAGACCAAAATTTCAACATATAATGCATCAATGTTTTATGGGATATGAAGCAATACTTGGAACACTTTGGGCTTCCTAATTAAGAGGCCAAGGTGAAGGTAGTTTCTCAATTCCTTACAAACGATGCCAAGACGTGCTAGAGAAGAAAGAAAACCAGATTTCTCATGGTGATACTGAGGACATATCTACTTGCGAAGAAATGAAGGAAGTGTTGCAAACTCACTTTAGCCCACAAGATGAGACTTGGGATGCGAGAATGGAGATCAATTATATTAAGAAAATAGGGAATTTGCAGGAATATCAATGAGAATTTGTGAGTGTGATCTTGGAGCTACTCGATATGGCAGAGAAAGACAAGGTCTTCAAATTCATCATTGGATTGAAGCCTTGGGCACGGAATGAGGTGAAGAGACAAAATATTAAAACACTCGAGGAGGAATTTGATGTAATTGATAGACTGGTGGACCATTATGATGAAGGGACTGGAGAAAAGAAAAATAAGTCTGAAAAACTGAAAGAGAAGTATACAAAGGAAGATAGTGAAAAAGTAGGTGGTAAACCGAAGGCAAAGAAATCTCTGAAATGTTGGTTGTGCAGGGAGGATCACACGATGAATAAATGTCCTTCAAGACCAACGGTGACAACTTTGTCAGAATCTGATGGAAAGAAGAAGGAATTTTCACTAATGGTTGGGATGATGTAGATATTGGGTGTTTCAGTAGCAACGTAGGTTTTCCCAAGACCCGATCTTGAGAGGAATAAGTTGGACTGTGTGGATATGAATATTGGGCAGGGAACACTGCTCACCATGGTAGACAATGATGCAACCCATAACTTCATTACAGAGGAGGAAATAATGAAAGTTGGTTTGAAATGTGTACCAACTCAAGCTCGTCTCAAAGAAGGGAACTCTCCACCAGACCAAGTTATTGGTATTGCAAAAAATGTGGAGATGTGCATTGGTGAGTGGCTTGGGAAAGTTGACTTTAGAGTTGTGAGGATGGATGACTATGAAGCAGTTATTGGGATAGAGTTTATGAAACAATATGGAGCTATATAGTACCACATATGAAGAAGTTGTATATTTACGATGGACAAGAGTATGAACCATTGGGTGTTCCTATCGTGGCTGCCATGACAGGTTGATGTAAGTTTACATCAATGGGTGTGGAAGCCATTAAGTGAGATGAAGAGGTCTATGAGAGTTTGAACCATGCGGAGGAAAAAGTTTTAGAGAAGGCAGAAATCATGCGAGAATTGTTTGATAGTGTTATATATTGAAAAGGTAGACTAAAGGTAGTGGAGGATAATTGGGAAGTGAAACTAGAGACTCATCAGGAGGAGAGTCGGGAAGCATACACACAAAGGTTGGAAGAAGAGGATCCTAACACATGGATTGAGATGTTGGAGAAGGATAATGGAATACCTTCAACCTTCCCATCCCCTCCCTCTTTCTATACTAAGCATGCAATAGGGCTCATTTTCATCTGCTCGGGACAATGAGATCCCTTAGAGTATGAGCAAGATGGATGCGATGACGGTCATGATGATGTGAGATGCATGCATTCTTGTGAAGGAGATGTTACGGTTGGATTAGCTACCCAAATAATGACAATCATAGGGGGATCCATCACATGATGTCCTTGCAAAGTTACGACAGGATTATGGCATGGAGCAGGTCATGGGAAGAGCTATCTGGGTGTCGATATGGAGATATTGATCTTAGCAATGGAGTTTGTTGGGATGGTGGTTGTCAAGGACAACACCCTTTTTAGAGTGGGGGAGGATGTCAATACTTCGAGTTGGGAGTGCCTAGGGGGGTTGAAAAACCAAAGTCATAGTATGGGCATGCCCATGATGTGTGACATGCACCCATTTTCGGTTAAAGGTGACTTGGGTGGAGGAGTTCAGTTAAAGGCGACTTGGGTGGAGATGTTCAGTTAAAAGCTAACCATCGTCGGTTAAAGGCACGTGTGACGTGTAGAGTCGTGTCGTGTTCAGTTAAAGGTGACAAGGTTGTAGAGGGTGCACCAAGATGGGCGAGCACCTGCCCAACATGACAAGCGACCAAGTGTAGCAAGTGACAATAGTCAGGTGACCGGGTGGATGAGCGGGTGAGTCACCATCAGTGCAATGGGTCGATTAGGTGAGTCATGAAGTGAATGAGTCGGCTCGATTAAAAACATTGCGAAGGGTCGCATGTATTGTTTGAGAGTAGGTCGGTTGGGAAGCACATGGGCATGCTGACCCATGGCCAAGCCAAATGACATGACCATTCGTGGAAAAACATAATGGATGGGCACCATATAAGTACAAGGGTGTGTCTACTCATTGAGGAGACCATACAATTTTCACACAAGTTCAGAGCATAGACGAGAGGGAGAACAAAGGGAGATAACCGCAACACATGGGAAGAGGTGAGGCTTGCTAAAAATGAGTCGTAGCATTGTTGGTTGTAGATGAGAAATTCAAGGTTCCATAGTCGAGTTGGGTCTCGTATGGTAGAGCGCTGCCCAGTAGGCATTCGAGTGTCACAAGGAGGGAAGATCATTGCACGATTTACAGTTGGGTGTCAAGGTTGGAGTGTCGCATGACAGAGCTATGGGTAGAGTATACGACGATGCCACAGGTTGGATAACTGGGTGGGTTGTCACACGACAGTGCTGAAGTAAAATGTCGAGTAAAACAAGGGTTGTGGTTCACTGTGGGTTTAACGATGGGTCACAGGCAGTGTTGGAACGAATGCAGGTCATGGGAAGAGGCTACACACAAGAAGTGTTCTGGCATAATGTGTAAGGGTTGCACCCTGACATTTTTGGTTTAATGGTGCATGATTAAAAGCAAAAATTTGGTAGAAATGTGCAGGTCATTCATAGTTTGCACGACTATGTAATATTTTTAACTTTGTAAAATATATTTGCAAAATTATTATTGAGTGAGCATACTTAATTTGGGAGTTTCCCCTCCCATTTATCATATGTGTGTACACTGCTTATTTAGGTTTTATTCCATTGTATAAAGAAGATAATTGAAGTAATTTCCACTGCATGATAACACTTAGAAGAAAATTGGATAATTGTGAAGTAGGTGTAGTTCGTAATTTTGTAGTTTTAGAACGTGAATTCTAACATTTCAATGACACTCTATTAAACAATGTTGAGTAATCATTCTCATATGAAATTGATTTTACTTGGTTCATTAAACTTCAAAAATCGTAATAGATGTGAATTCATAAAACATGATCGTTAATGTTAAAAGCAAGAAAAGCTTGCATGGCGCGGTTTATATAAGTGACGAAGTGCCGGTCCAATTCGATTAATTTTGTTTTGATTTTCTCTGATCTTTTCTCATGGGGGGGTAGTCTGGTGTGTTATGATTGTTGGACATTGGGTTCAACGCTCCCCATGTGTTTCGTGATATGGACTAACTGCCTCTCATGGATCCTAACTCTGGCGATTGTAGCGAAGACTAATGCCTGGGGGTTTTGGTCTAACTGAAATCGTGAGTCCAACAAGTGGTATCAGAGCAATAGGTATCGAGTTTGAAACTCACTTGACTCGCGTTGGGGGGAGATTGTTGGACATTGGGTTCAACGCTCCCCATGTGTTTCGTGACATGGACTAACTGCCTCTCGTGGATCCTAACTCTGGCGATTGTAGCGAAGACTAATGCCTGTGGGTTTTGGTCTAACGGCAATCGTGAGTCCAACAATGATTGAATGTGTGGAGCGCTCCCTATTTTTGTTTTTGTCGATGTGTATGGTCTTTTTTTTCTATGGCTGTATGGATGAGGTGAGGGAAATTTGCATTGTAATTTATTTATATTAACAAAAATTGGAATCTTTAATTTCTCTTTCTTTCATATCAGTAATTTATTGGTTATTTTTAAATGTTTCAAACACTCATTTTGTTTGCTTTTAATTTCTTGCTTCCAGCTTTGAAGGTAGAGCATTGGGAGTGAAGTGCCAAGTGAATACTTCTACAAATTCATATTTGCAAATTATTATGGGTAGTCTTTTGCCGATTTGATTTCTTTATGAATGAGAGTTGCAAGGTCGATTTGATTTCTTTATTACTCACAATTGCAAGAGCTTTGTTTGTTAATTTCTTTCTTTCCTTTAGAGACTTTGTGTATAAGGCTAAATCAAAGTGGCCGACACAATCTCCATTCCTCTTCTAGATTGATGGCTGAGGTGAGGGAAATCTTTGTTGTAATTAATTTCTCTTACTTTCGTATCAGTAATTTATTGGTTATATTTAAATGTTTCATACACATTGTTTTTTTTGTGTTTTTTTTTTTAAATTTCTTGCTTCTAACTTTGAAGGTAGAGCACTGGGAGGGAAGCACCAAGTGAATACTTCTACAAAGTCATATTTGAAAATTATCTACCTAGGGCTTGTGATTATTGGTAGTCTTCTACAGATTTGATTTCTTTATGAACAAGAATTGCAGGCCAATTCGATTTCTTTATGACTGACAATTACAATAGGTTTCTGGTTTACTAATTATTTTCAAATTTCCTATTCTATAATATTTTTTTTTAATTTATTTCTTACTTTTAGAGACATTGATTCTAGCTATGTGTATGGTCTTCTTTCTGTATATTGTGTTTATGTGTGTAAACTAACCACTGAGGGTGTGTGAGTGCAGAGTAGAGAAGTGAAAATTTATTTGGGTAAACCAAAGTGGTCGACACAATCTCCATTCCTCTTCTGTGAATAAGGTGAGTGAAATATTTGTTGTAGTTTCTTTATATTAACAGTAAGTGGAATATCTAATATCTATGGTTTTGGTTTTTAGTAATTCATTGATTAATTTTAGATGTTTCTGCATACACTAAAGCAGGGTAGAGGGCTAGGTGCAAAGTGCTGAGTGAATAATTATACCAATTCATATATGTAAGGTACCTACATTTGGTTGTGATCTTCAATCCATTTGATTTCTATTATTAATTATTTTCAAAAGTTCTAGGGTATGGTGTTGGCTTTGTTAATTTCTTCTTTTTCTTTCAGCGACTTTGCTTCTATCTATGTATGCAGTTTCTGTGTTTGTTTGTGTTGTATATGCATATTGTGTTTATGTGTGGTGTGTGTAAATTAACCACTAGAGGGCGAGTTAGGGCAGAGCAGAGAAAAAATATGTGTGCTCTATGTGTAAAATTAACCATGAGAGGGCGAGATAGGGCTGAGCAGAGAATAAAAGCTTTATTTAGGTGAATCGAATTGGGCGACACAATCTCGATTACCCTTTCGATGAATGAGGTGAGGGAAATGTGATTTTTAGTTTCTTTATATTAACAATAATCAAAATCTTTAATTTCACTCGATATTTCACTGGTTTCAAGCAATTCATTGGTTATTTTATATGGTTTCTGCACTAATAGTATTTTGCTGGTTTTTTTCTAATTTCCCACTTCCAGTTTTGTGGCACAGAATGAATAAAAAGTCACATTTGCAAGGTACCTACCTCTAGGCTTGTGATTATTTGTGGTATTCTCTTGATTGCAAAAAATGTGGAGGTGTTCATTGGTGAGTGGCTTGGGAAAGTTGATTTCAGAGTTGTGAGGATGGATGACTATGACGCTATTCTTGGGATAGAATTTATGAAACAAGATGAAGCTATGATGGTACCACATATGAAGAAGTTGTATATTTACGATGGACAAGAGTATGAACCATTGGGTGTTCCTATCGTGGTTGCCATGATAGGTGGATTTAAGTTTACATCAATGGGTGTGGAAGCCATTAAGTGAGATGAAGAGGTCTATGAGGGTTTTAAATGTGCAGAGGAAAAATTCCTAGAGAAGGCAGAGATCATGCGAGAATTTTTTGATAATGTTCTGATTTAAAAGGCAGACTAGAGGTAGTGGAGGATAATTGGGAAGTGAGACTAGAGACTCATCGGGAGGAGTGTCGGGAAACATACATGCAATGGTTGGAAGAAGAGGATCCTAACACATGGATTGAGATGTTGGAGAGGGATGATGGAAGACCTTCAACCTTCCCATCCCCTCCCTCTTTCTAGAATAAGCATTCGATAGGGCTCATTTTCATCTACTTGAGATAATGAGATCCCTTAGAGTATGAGAAAGATGGATGTGATGATGGTCATGATGATGTGAGATGCATGCGTTCTTGTGAAGGAGATGTTACAGTTGGATTAGCTACCCAAATAATGACCATCATAGGGGGATCCATCACATGATGTTCTTGCAAAGTTATGACATGATTAGGGCATGGAGTAGGTCATGGATAGAGCTATCTGGATGTCGATATGGAAATATTGATCTTAGCAATGGAGTTTGTTGGGATGGTGGTTGTCAAGGACAACACCCTTTTTAGAGTGGGGAAGGATGTCAATAATTCGAGTTGGGAGTGCCTAAGGGGGTTGAAAAACCAAATTAATAGTATGGTCGTGCCCATGATGTGTGACATGCACCCATTTTTGGTTAAAGGTGACTTGGGTGGAGGTGTTCGGTTAAAGGCGACTTGGGTGGAGATGTTTGGTTAAAATCTAACCATCGCCGGTTAAAGGAATGTGTGACATGCATAGTTGTGTCATGTTTGGTTAAAGGTGACAAGGTTGTAGAGGGCGGACCATGATGGGTGAGAACCCACCCAACATGATGAGAAACCAAGTGTAGCAAGTGACAATAGTCGGGTGACCGAGTGGATGAGCGAGTGAGTCACTGTCAGTGCGATGGGTCGATTAGGCGAGTCATGGAGTGAACGAGTTGGCTTGATTAAAAACATTTCAAAGGGTCATGTGTATCATTTGAGAGTAGGTCGGTCGGGAAGCACATGGGCGCATTGACCCATGGCGAAGCCAAATGACATGAAAATTCATGGAAAAACATAATGGATGGGCACCATATGAGTACAAGGGTGTGTCCATTCATTGAGGAGACCATACAAGTTTCACACAATTTTAGAGCATAGAAGAGAGGGAGAAAAAAGGGAGATAACTGGAACACATGGGCATAGGTGAGGCTTGCTAAAAATGAGTCACAGCACTGTTGGTTGTAGGTGAGAATTTCAAAGTTCCATAGCCGAATTGGATCTCGTAGGGAAGACTACTACCCATTAGGCATTCGAGTGTCACAAGGAGGGAATATCACTGCACGAGTTACAATTGGGTGTCAAGGTTGGAGTGTCACATGATAGAGATGTGTGTAGAGTATAGGACAATGCCACAGGTTGGATAACTAGGTGGGTTGTCACATGATAGTGTTGAAGTAAAATGTCGGGTAAAACAAGGGTTGTGGCTCACTATGGGTTTAACGATGGGTCACAGGCAGTGTCAGAATGAACGCAGTTCATGGGAAGAGGCTAGACGCAAGAAGTGTTTGGGCAGAACATGTTAGGGTTACACTGTGACATTTTTGGTTGAATGGTGCACGATTAAGTGCACGAATTTGGTAGAAATGTGCAGGTCATTCAGAGGTTGCATGACTATGTAATATTGTGAACTTTGTAAAGTATATTTGCAAAATTATTATTGAGTTATCATACTTAATTTGGGAGTTTCCCCTCCCATTTATGATATGTGTGTGCACTATTTATTTATGTTTTATTCCACTACATAAAGAAGATAATTGAAGTAATTTCCACTGCATGATAACACCTAGAAGAAAATTGGATAAGTGTGAAGTAGGTGTAGTTCATAAACATTAGTATTGGGAAACAAACGAGTTAGGTGGTGTTGCACCATGCCTATGTGTAGTTTGAAGACACCACTACCATAGGGTCATGACAACGTGGGCCCCTAGGTGCCCTTTCCCAACACCGAATGCAACACCCATTACATTTTCCAAGGAGTTGCACTGCCCCCATACTCTTTTCCATGGAGTGGGATTTGCAACCATGCATTATTTTGTCAATATAAAAATATGTACAATATTTACAATCTTGGCCCTTTTTCCACTTTACCAAAACGACATGTATATCGATGGGAAAGCTAATCCCAAAATCCATATACACATAAACATAGGCATGTAGGCCTGCAAAAATGACTTCGGCTCACCAACATAATTGTTATGTACATTCGGGCCAACAAACTAATATCAACGTATTTATATTTACATCATAAATGAGCAACGATATTACAAGGCTTAAGGTAGGAGATGCATAGGTAGGATAAAGGTTGTGAATTCCTCTCCATTTGATTTTTCGCTTATGCATATGCCCCTTGGTCACCTTCTTTTAAAAAGTTAAAAGAGAGGAAATTTGAAAGACCTTTTGACAAGGAAGTGACATTTAAACATCAAAATAATGATAGTTATAGCTTGTTTGAGGTTGACATGTTGAAGTCATATAAAAATTATAATTCCTTTTTAAATTATAATTAATTTTTCAACATTATATGAATTCAAAGAACAAATGAATATTCTCTAAATCATAATGTTTACAAAATAAACATTATCATAATCATGAAATTGGATTAAATACCATATATAAAAGTCATACAATAAACAATAATAAATATGAGTTGATATATTTAGTAGTCCAAAGGTGTCAATAATAATAATTTATTTTTAAGGTCACTGCTAAGCTAGACACTAAATTTGTGTATGAAAACTGCAATAATTTTCCTATTAAAGTCTATAATATTTTCCTCTATCAATACAAGTAGAAAAATTCTTTATAAATAAGTGTTAGGGTCACTTATGATGTTGATACTAACATGAGATATGGAACTCTTAAGGATTGTCATTAAGTATTGGAAATATCAGTCCCATAACATATGTTGGGAAGTAAAGAGTTATTTTACCTTCAAGCTAGGATATTTCTTGTAATGTAACATCATGAGTAGCCTATTAATTTGGGATATTATATAGTCTTCACGTATTACATTAGTTGTTATTTGAGTGTGTAAAAAAAAAAAAGCTTTATCTTGTTTGTCAAAAAATAAGGCGATAACCACAAATATTTATGAGTTATAATATTTCTTTATATATAATGTAGAAACAAGAAATAGTTATGGGTTATAATATTTCTTTATATAATGTAGAGAAAGGGTTATTTAAAATGATTGACACTAGCATAAAGTATGATACTCTTAGGGGTATGTATCCTTAAATGTGAGCATTATCAATTCTATAAAATATGTTGGAAAGTAAGAAGTTGTCATATAATCTTTACATATTAGTTACTATTAGAATATATACCAAAATGATGTATCATATATATATAACATAAAATTTTACTATGGACTTTGATATTTTTTATATTATTGAAATAAATCATATAAAATATATTTTTATTTTTACTGAAATAAACAATAATAATAGTGTGATTTACTGTATCTAATTAAAATGTATTTTTACAAAATGTAATATAGATTTTACATAATAACAATTTAATAATGATTATATGTCTTGAACAAATCTTATTTTGAAAAAATATTATTTTAGAGATGTAATTGGAACTAGCAATGGAATATCTTCCCAAGAAAAGTAGGAGGCCAATGGACTCCTTTGGATTCAAAAGAAACTTGTTGTACCTTTTTAGGTTGTTCCTTCTCATAGGGTGGGGTGGTCATAGGGACTAGCCTCCTCCTTCATGGTTAGATTAGCAAGGACCCATGATGAGTGAGGGACCCATGCATTAGAGATATTTTTTTTTTTTAACATTGAACTCTTAATAGGTTATAATTGATAGGAATATGGTCAGGAGATGGATTTTATGTTGAAATTTTCTAATGAAAACAAGTGATAGATAAGTGTTGTCACAAAACTAGTCAAGAAGGTCATGGTCATAATCTTTTCTTAATTCAAAAAGTGAAAGGTATCAATATCACTCGAGACATGATTTAGTATTAAATTTCTCCAAGTCACTAGGATTCACAAGGGCTATTTTAATGTACATATCATGTATTCATTAAAAAATTATGATTCAATAGGTCATTTTCTCTTTCTCATTTCCTTTCTTAGCAAGTTATAAATCAATATATTTCCAATTCACTATTATTGCATCACAATGGCAACTATTAAGGATGATTTGATTAAAATACTATATATCTCATTGTTAAAAGACATGTTATCATAATCATGACATTTGATTAAAATACTATAATAAGTAATACGATTAATAATAATTTATAAGTGAATATATTTAATAGTCTAAAGGTGCTAATGATATTTGTGTTCTATTAATATAATTAGAAAACCTCTTTAGAAATAAGTTTTTATGGTCAATTATGATGTTAAGGTACTCTTGTGACTTGTCATTAAGGGTTGGAAATATCTATTTTATAAAATATGTCAAAGTGGAAATTTGTTTTATATTATAGTTAGAAATCTTTTTGCAATGTAATATCACGAGTAACTAATTAACCTGGGGTATGATATTGTCTTCACATATTAATTACCATTAGATTGTATAGAAAATGTAGATGTATCATAGTTGTTCAAAAATGGTGTGACATAAACAAATTATTATATATTTTGATGTTATTTTGAATTTAATATAGAGAAAAAGTTTTTTATAATGTTAATATAGCATGAGAGAGATATGAGTGTCCTTAAGTGTAGGAAATATCAATTCCATAAAATATATTGGAAAGTGGAGAGTTGTTATATGGTCTTCACATATTAATTACAAAAGAAAAAACAGATATATCATATTTATCCAAAAATGACATGAGATAAACAAATTAATTATTATGAGTTTTGATATTTATTCTTTTTACAAAATTATATTAATAAAATATTTTATAGGTTTTCTTCAAATTTATAGTATATAATTATATATTTTCTTTTAATATTAATCTATATTTTTTAATTTATTAATACATCAATATAGTTTATAATATATCTTTACTATATGAAATATCATTAATTATTTCTAATTAAAATATAACAATTTAAAATTTATTCAATTAACACTTAATTCTAAAGCCTCCTGAAATTCTATAACAAAAATTTGGAACTAACCTTTTTGTTAAAATGGTCAAAGGGATTCAAAGGATTGGAAGATCACAATCTTTAATGAACTTCAATATGTCAATGACGCGCTATTCCTATACAAGTAGGAGAATGGAAGGACGATAAGGATATCAAGTACTAATTGACTTGAGTTCATAAAATTTCTAAAACTTGAGTTTAAAGAGATAAATATCGAGTACTAATTCACTCCTACTTCATCTGTTTCTTTTATAATGAAATATTTCTTCTAATTAAACTGCTACCTGCTACCTCAGCCTTGTAATTTTTCCTTCTATCGGAAGAGACTACCGCTATGACAGTTGCTCCCTTGTTGTTTTTGTGTGCTTGTGCTTTGTATGTTGGCGTTAATCACCAAGGGTGAATCAGATAAATTCATTTAGTTGAACCAAATTGGAATCTTCACTCTTCTTGTGGATGGATCAGGTGAGAAAAATCAACATTGTATATTAGTAAGTTATTGGTTATTTTTAAATGTTTCAATCTCTAATTGTTCTTGGTTTGTTTTTAATATCTTACATCAAAGTTGGGTGTAAATACTTCTGCAAAGTCATATTTGTAAGGTATCTACCTCTGGGCTTGTGATTATTGGTGGTATTTTGCAGATTTGATTTGTTAAGAAATGTCGATTTGATTTCTTTATGAGTGACCGTTGCAATATGTATTTTGATTATTAGTTATTTTCAAAATTTCTGAGCTATAGTATTTGTTTGTTAATTCATTTTTTCTTTCAGTAACTTTGTTTCTATCTATTGTATGGTATTTTTTTTTGTGTTTCTATCTATTGTATGATATTTTTTTCTGTTTGTTGTGTTTTGTGTGTAAACTAACCACTGAGGGTGAATTAGTGCATAACAGAGAGAAAAAATTATTTCGATGAACCAATCTGGTCGACACCATTTCCATTCCTCTTCTACATGGATGGAAAATGGAAGAGGTGAGGGAAATCTACAATGTAGCTTCTTTATATTAATAATCATAGTCTCTAATTTTCCCGGTTTTGGTTTTCAATAATTCATTGATTATTTTAGATCTTTTTGCACTAATGGCCCCTTATTAGTTTGTTTTTAATTTCTTAGTTCAAAGCAGCTTTGAAGGCAGAGGGCCGAGAGCGGAGTGCTGAGTGAATACTCATACAAAGTTATATTTGTAAGGTACCTATCAATAGTTTTGTGATTATTTGTGATGTTTAGTCCTTTTTTTTTAATTCATAACAATTGAAATTTATTTTCTGGTTTATTTATTATTTTCAAAATTTGTAGCTAGCTTTTTAAATTTATTTCTTGCTTTTAGAGATTTTGTTTCTATCTATTTATACGGTTTGTGTATGCTTGTGTTGTATATGTCAACATTGTTTTTATGTGGTCTGTATGTAAATTAACCATCGAGGGTGAGTTAGGGCAGAATAGAGAAGAACAAGTTTTATTTCGTGAAGCAAATTGACCGAAAAAATCTCCATTTCTCTTTGGATGGATGGACAGATGAGGTGAGGGAAAGGTAAGTTGTAGTTCTTTATATTAAGGGCAATTGGAATCTCTCTAATATTGGTTTTCAACAATTCATTTGTTATCTTAGATGTTTTTGCACTAATGGTTTTTTTTGTCTGTTTTAATTTCTTGCTTCCAGTTTTGAGGGTAGAGTAGTGGGTTCAAAGCATTGAATGAATACTTTTACAACATCATATTTACAAGGTACCTACGTTGAGTCTTGCAATTATTGTCTTCTTTTGATTTCAATTTTTTAAATGTATAAACAACATTTAAATGTTTAGTTGATTTCTTTATGAATACCAGGTGTAATCTATTTTCACTCATTATTTTTTAAATTTCTAGGCCACGATACTTTGTTTATTAATTGCTTTCTTGCTTTCAGCAAATTTGGGAGCATATAGAGTACAAAGAGGACTATGTGGAAAGAGTCAAATAATCTTGCAATGGAGCGACATTTTTTCAAGGTAGCTTTAGATACCAACTGTCAATTTATTTGAGAGAACTTTGACAAAGACAACATCTCTTTCAAATTTCTAGCTTAGTAGATGTAGAAACTAGATGAGATAAAGTGATTTGATTTTTTTTGGAATCAATAGACATAGTTAGATTCATTGTGTGATTCCTCTTGGACTTAGAGAGATTTGCAAGCTCTCCGATCAAAAGAGAGGATTCACATCTCCGAAACATCAAAAAGTTAAATAAATATGTTTTTCCGATGTCATTAAAAGACTACTTACAATATTTTTTTTAATGTAATTTAGAGGAATTCATTTTTTCTTAAAGAAGAATTCGTATTCTTGTGACAAAGGGTCAACTCTATTTTAAAAAATAATCACAATAGAGATTGAACATTGAATTTCTTAATTTTCATAATTCATATCACTTCTATCAACCATCAAGCTGCCCTTAACACTCTAGTTTAGTATTTAAATTCAATAAACACATTACAAATCCATTTATCCTCCTTAAAAAATTATTTCCAATCAATCTATTCATTGAGATGTTGTGTTGGCGTACATTTAATGTTGTATCCTTTAGGTCATTCTTGCAGTGAAGGATTGGATCTGAATAATGCTCATATAAATCTGGAGGTTTCTCCAGTGTTATAACTCTGGAAGTTATTTGTTATTTCTTCCGTATAGTGAAATATATAGGGCCAACTATGAATATCAAAAATTCATGTATAGGTATTTTACAGACTTATTTAAGTTTTAATTTTTTTAATTAATTTTATTTATTTATTTATTTTTAATAAAATTTTTGGTATAGGCATATATTTAAATCTTGCTTATAAGATTATTTGGACATTCTTTTTCACTGAAGAAAGAGTAGTTGAGTTAGATTAAAACATTGGCCTCCTACTTTGAGGCCAATGTTGGTCAACACATGTGGTAGCTACTCCCAAGAAATGATGCTCAACTGAAAGGAATAAAAAAATTGATCATTCGACGATTTTGTTCCCTTGGAAAAATGTCACGAATTCTTATTAAGAATACACTCTATGATTCGGTCATTTTCTGGGACCACCGATTGGGAAATGCAATTGAAATGACCATTTGGCTAAAATGGAAAGTTAATTGAAGCTTCTATTGGCATAAAACTGCATTTCAACACAACTTTATTAAACGGGGCTAGGGGACAAGGATCCCATTTCTGAGATAGGGGACAAGATCGCTTAGAACAAATAGATGTTGAAGTGCCCACTGCCAAGAACACATAGACACCTATTTTGAATAGCGTTTCCAACTCCAGGAGAGAAATTGATGGGGGATACCAAAATTTCAATATATAATGCAGCAACGCTTTATGGGATATGGAGCAATACTTGGTACACTTCAGGCTTCCTAATGAAGAGGCCAAGGTGAAGGTAGTTTCTCAATTCCTTACAAACGATGCCAAGACGTGGTGGAGAAGAAAGTGGACCAGATTGCTCATGGTGATATTGAGGACATATCTACTTGCAAAGAAGTGAAGGAAGTGTTGCAAAATCACTTTAGCCCACAAGATGAGACTTGGGATGCGAGAATGGAGATCAAGTAGATTAAGAAAATAGGGAATTTGCAGGAATATCAACGAGAATTTGCGAGTGTGATCTTGGAGCTACCTGATATGGTGGAGAAAGACAAGGTCTTCATCTTCATCATTAGATTAAAGCCTTAGGCACAGAATGAGGTGAAGAGACAAAATATTAAAACACTTGAGGAGGCATTTGATGTAATTGATAGAATGGTGGACCATTATGATGAAGGGACTAGAGAAAAGAAAAATAAGTTCGACAAACCGAAAGAGAAGTCTAAAAAGGAGGATAATGAAAAAGTAGGTGGTAAACTGAAAGCAAAGAAATGTCTGACATGTTGGTTGTGCAGGGAGGATGACACTATGAATAAGTATCCTTCAAGACCAATGGTGACAACTTTGTCACAAACTGATGGAAAGAAGAAGAAATATTCACCAATCGTTGGGATGATGCAGATATTGGGTGTCGCAGTAGCAACGTAGGTTGTCCCAAGACCCGATATTGAGAGGAA
Organism: Pinus albicaulis; assembly: GCA_034641835.2. Classification (NCBI taxonomy): domain Eukaryota; kingdom Viridiplantae; phylum Streptophyta; class Pinopsida; order Pinales; family Pinaceae; genus Pinus; species Pinus albicaulis. Next base: position 12,411 of record JAXQQM020076644.1, on the reverse strand, counting down.
TAAGTTGGAATATGTAGATATGAATATTGGGTAGGGCACATTGCTCACCATGGTAGACAATGGTGTAACCCATAAATTCATTAGAGAGGAGGCAACAAGGAAATTTGGTTTGAAATGTGTACCAACTCAAGCTCATCTCAAACTAGTGAACTCTCCACCAGACCAAGTTATTGGTATTGCAAAAAATGTGGAGGTTCACATTGGTGAGAGGCTTGGGAAAGTTGACTTCATAGTTGTGAGGATGGATGACTATGAAGCAGTCATTGGGATAGAATTTATGAAACAATATGAAGCTATGATGGTACCACATATGAAGAATTTGTATATTTACGATGGACAAGAGTATGAACCATTGGGTGTTCCTATCGTGGCTTCCATGACAGGTGGATGTAAGTTTACATCGATGGGTGTGGAAGCCATTAATCGAGATGAAGAGGCCTATGAGATTTTGAACCGTCTGGAGGAAAAATTCATAAAGAAGGCAGACATCATGCAAGAATTTTTTGATAGTGTTCTGGATTTAACAGGTAGACTAGAGGCAATGGAGGATAATTGGGAAGTGAAACTAGAGACCCATCGAGAGGAGAGTCGGGAAGCATACATGTAAAGATTGGAAGAAGAGGATCCTAACACATGGATTGAGATGTTGGAGAATGATGATGGAAGGCCTTCAACCTTCCTATCCCCTCCCTCTTTCTAGACTAAGAATGCGATAGGGCTCATTGTCATTTTCTCGGGACAATGAGATCCCTTAGAGTATGATCAAGATGGATGTGATGATGGTCATGATGATGTGATATGAATTCATTCTTGTGAAGGAGATGTTACAGTTGTATTAGCTACCCAAATAATCACCATCATAGGGGGATCCATCACATGATGTTCTTGCAAAGTTACGACAGGATTAGGGCATGGAGCAGGTCATGGGCAGAGCTATTTGGGTGTCGATATGGAGATATTGATCTTAGTGATGGAGTTTTTTGGGATGGTGGTTGTCAAGGACAACATCCTTTTTAGAGTGGGGGAGGATGTCAATAATTCGAGTTGGGAGTGCTTAAGGGGGTTAAAAAACCAAAGTCATAGTATGGGCGTGCCCATGATGTGTGACACGCGCCCATTTTCGGTTAAAGGCGACTTGGGTGGAGGCATTCAGTTAAAGGCGACTTAGGTGGAGATGTTCGGTTAAAAGCTACCCATCATCGGTTAAAGTCACATGTGATGTGTGGAGTCGTGTCGTGTTTTGTTAAAGGCGACAAGGTTGTAGAGGGCGCACCATGATAGGCGAGCGCCCTCCCAACATGACTAGCGACCAAGTGTAGTAGGTGACAATAGTCAAGTGACTAGGTGGCTGAGCGGGCGAGTCACTGTTAGTGCAATGGGTTGATTAGGCAAGTCATGGAGTGAATGAGGCAGCTTGATTAAAACATTGCAAAGGGGTGCATGTATCGTTTGAGTGCAGGTCGGTTAGGAAGGAAATGGGCATGCTGACCCATGGGCAAGCCAAACGACATGACCATTCGTGGAAAAACATAATGGATGGGCACCGTATAAGTACAAGGGTGTGTCCATTCGTTGAGGAGACCATACAAGTTTCACACAAGTTCAGAGCATAGACGAGAGGGAGAAAAAAGGGAGATAACCATAACACATGGGCAGAGGTGAGGCTCCCTAAAAATGAGTCGCATGATTGTTGGTTGCAGGCGAGAAATTCAAGGTTCCACAATCGAGTTGGGTCTTGTAGGGTGGACCGCTACCCGACAGGCATGCAAGTGTCACGAGGAGGGAAGAACACTACACAAGTTACAATTGAGTGTCAAGGTTGGAGTGTCGCACGACAGAGCTTCAGGTAGAGTATACGACGATGCCACAGGTTGGATAACTAGGTGGGTTGTCACACGACAGTGCCGAAGTAAAATGTTGGGCAAAACAAGGGTTGTGGTCCACTTTGGGTTTAATGATGTGTCGCAGGCAGTGTTGGAATGAACGCATGTCGTGGGAAGAGGCTACACGAAAGAAGTGTTTGGGCAAAACTTGTAGGGGTTGCACTGTGAAATTTTTGGTTGAACATTGCACGGTTAAGTGCACGAATTTGGTAGAAATGTGAAGGTCATTCATAAGTTTCATGACTGTATAATATTGTAAACTTTGTAAAATATATTTGCAGAGTTATTATTGAGTGAGCATACTTAATTTGGGAGTTTCCCCTCCCATTTATGATATGTGTGTACACTATTTATCTATGTTTTATTCCATTGCATAAAGAAGATAATTGAAGTAATTTCCACTGCATGATAACACGTGGAAGAAAATTGGATTAGTGTGAATTAGGGGTAGTTTGTAAACACTAGTAGTAGGAAACAAACAAGTTAGGTGGTGTTGCACCATGCCTATGTGTAGTTGGAAGACACCACTATTGTAGGGTCGTGACAACGTGGGCCCCTAGGTGCCCTTTTCCCAACACCAAATGAAACACCCATTGCATTTTCCATGGAGTCGCACTACCCCCATACTCTTTTCCATGGAGTGGGATCTCCAACCATTCATTGTTTTGTTAAATTTAAAAATATGTACAATAATTACAATATTGGCCCTTTGTCCACTTTACCAAAATAACATGTATATCCATGGGTAAGTTAATCCCAAAATCCATATACACATAAACATAGGCATGTAGGCTTGCAAAAATGACTTCGGCTCACCAACATAATGTAGAAATTTGAACAACTGATATATTATTCACCGAGATTCTCCTGATCACACACTATTTTAGCTTCATGCAAAATACAGAATCTCTTCTACCATTGATCATTAATTGCGGAAATAAAAACAATTGCATGCACACATTAAAACCATAGACAATCACACATATGAACACAGTATTTATGGGAAAGCTTAAAGCTGAAAACCCCTAAAAATATGTATATTATATGTCATAGAGATCATGTAAAAATCATTATACAAAGCTTCTCACAAGCTCTCAGTATAATCTCCAATTGCTACACACTAATCAAGCCTGATCTAGCAAATCACATGCTCCAATCTTTGCCACCTGATAGCCTGCCTCTACTGCGCAATCACTGCTGAAGAATGGCTATGAATGAACTTGAATTGGTCCAGCCTTGCTCACGCAATCCTCATTGGCATCTCCAATCACTAGTTGTTGCAAATCATGTAACAGTATAGTCACAACTGATAGTCACACTGCTCTTTCACCTACCTCTTCACTGGTCTCCACTGAAACTGTCCATGCACTGTAGTTAAATGATGTATTCTTTAGTTTATTAATGAGTTAATAATTATTGAATTAATTAATAATTAATTCACACCACTCTCACTAGTGTATCAATCAGTTAGACTAGATACAACTAGCTCAACTATGTTTAACTCAATTAAACTGAACACAACTCCATCAACTACCTCAATAACTCCACCAAACTTTGTCACATGAGTTCTAACTGAAGTATCCATGCAATAGCTCCACTTAACCCTCAGGAATAGTGTAATTTCTTCTGTCAGCTCCTGTGCCACGTCTGTGCACTTAACTGAAGTGCTCCAAGAGAATAAGATAATGTTTATAGTCCAAATATTATTAAGAGCTAATAATATTCAACATATCTATTTTTAGATTGGCAATGTAAAAATAGATTCCGCCCAATATGTTTAAAAATAGAAGTCCATCTATTTTTTCCGACTTGACCAACCATCCAAAAATAGCATCCTGCAACTCATAGAATATGATCGACATGTCTAAAAATAGACATAGTCTAAAAATAGACTTGAACCAAAAATAGCCTGCGGGCCCACTTAGTGAATGCAACTTCTTTCCACTAAGCTCATCATCTTGTTGCAATCTCAACACTCCCTCTCAACAAGATAAGGATTATCTACCACCCCTATCCTACCTTTGTGGTATTCAAATTTTCTCCCAGTGAGCGCCTTCGTCAAGATATCAGCATCCTAATCCTCCGTGGGAATGTATGAAAGTAACATGATCTTCCGCTGCACAAAATCTCTGATATGATGATACTGGATGTCAATGTGTTTATATCTATCATGAAATACTGGATTAACCGAGAGTTTGATGCAACTCTGATTATAACAATATATCACAGTAGGATCTAAGTGTGAATCGAACAACCCAACCAGGATCTTCCTCATCCATATAGCCTCGCATGCAACCAAACTCGCTACCATATACTTGGCCTCTACTGAACTGAGTGCCATGGATCTCTGCTTCCTACTGTACCAAGAAATTGTTGTCAACCCGATACTGAAAATCCCTCCAGATGTGCTCTTTCTGTTCGTTGGGCTCCCTGCCCAATCTGCATCCGTGAAGCCACACAACTTCACCTCATCCGACTGTATATACCATGATCCATATCCTGATGTGCCTCTGAGATATCTCAATACATGCTTTCCTGCCTTCCAGTAGAGCTTGGTAGGCTTAAGTATAGCTTGTGAAAGCTGGTTAACAGCATAGCATATGTTGGGTCAAGTATTGACCAGATACATAAGCTACCCCACCAAATGTCGATAAACAGTGGCATCCACTACCTCTGCCGATGTAGCATCCTCTTTCCTCCATCCACCAGGAAGAGGAGTGTCGATAGGCTTGCAACCATGCATGTTGAACTTCTCCAGTATCTCCCGGGCATACTTGCCTTGAGACATAAACAGTCCATCACTGCGCTGCCAAATTTCCAATCCTAGGAAATAATGAAGGAGGCCCAAGTCCTTCATCTCAAACTCCTTTGCAAGATCAAACTTGCATGAGAGTATCAACAGTTCATCACCCGTCAAAATCAAATCATCTACATAAATTACAATGATCAGCAACTTACCCTCCACCACAATCTGGTATAGGTTCGGATCCACCTCACTCTTGGAGAATCCAAGTCGAGTAAAATAATTGTCTATCCATGTGTACCAAGCACGAGGTGCTTGTTTCAACCCATACAACGCTCTCTTGAGCCTGCACACATGCGACTCGCTGCTGACGATCTCGAAACCTTCGAGCTGCTCTATGTACACCTCCTCCTCAATCACTCTGTTGAGGAACGCAGTCTTCACATCCATCTGATGAATGTGCCACCCCATCTGTGGTAAGAGAGCAAGAATCATCTGTATGGAAGAATACCTTGCGACAGGTGCAAAGGTTTCCTCGTAATCGATCCCCTCAATCTGTGAGAAGCCTCAGGCAACAAATCTTGCCTTGTACTTCTCCACACTCCAGTTAGCTGCTTGCTTCACTTTGTAGATCCATCTCGAACCCACCACTGATTTCCCTTCCGGCCTTGGGACAATATCCCATGCACGGTTTCTGATAATCGAATCATACTCTTCCACCATGGCATCTACCCATGCTGGATCCTCCACAGCTTCCTCGAAAGAGGATGGTTATATCACAATACACTTGCTCATAAGAGCCATGTATCTAGTGTATCGGTCAGGTGACTATCTCTATCTGCGCTGTGATGTAGGTGCTCCTACAACCTTCTCTGCATCTTGAGACAGTCGCTCAGCTTCTGTAGTGCGCTTCCACCCTCTAATGGTTGGCACTACATGAGTGGTCTCTTCCACTCCATGAACCTCCTCTTGTGGTTGATCCACATCCTGAGACTCATCCTTAGGAACTAATAGCTCCTCATCTGCATGCAAGTGTGGATCCCTCTCAAGCGAACACTTCATGGCTTTCTCCTCATGAAATTTGATATCCCGTCGCACAAAAATCTTGTGACTGTTTGGAAAATACACACGATAGTTGTGGGGTGTATCAGTGTACCCCAAAAATATCCCAACCTCTGCAGTCGGCTCCAGCTTCTTCCTGACATCCTTAGTCACATGAATGTAAACAGGTGAACTAAAAATCCTGAAATGGGAAATATCAGGCTTCTTACCAGAAAATGCCTCCTCGGGTGTACTCATGCCAAGTATCCTGTGAGGACAACGGTTCTGCACATATACTGCAATATTGCATGCCTTAGCTCACAAGTGTATGGGAAGGCCCTGATCATGCAACATCACCCGTGTAGCACCCACGATCGTTTTGTTCTTCCACTCAGCAACCCCATTTTGCTGTGGGTTATGAGGTGTTATGAGCTCTCTTCGAATTCCTTCTGCGTTGCAAAAGTCCTTGAATTCACCAGAGATGAATTCACCACCATTGTCACTCCTAAGAGCCTTCACCTGCTGTTAGTATGAATCCTTTGTCGAAGTGTACGAAAAAGGACCACTTTAGCTACGCATAACTAATATCCCTAACAACAAAAGTGGCTGCCAATATCTTCAGATCTGTGGTTAGTTAGACATAAAATAGCTGCAAAAAATCAGATCTATGCATGGAAAGACATTAAGAAGAAAAAATAAGGGTTTGCTCCATATACCAATAGACAAGACAAGAACAATTTTTGAAAGAATTTTTATATTAATGGGGCACCTGGGAGGAAAACAAGAAGGTGTATCCAATTCTCCTCAGTGGGATGGGTTCTTGGAAGTCCTCAGCACTTCAGATCTAAGATTTCTCTCTCTTGTTGGTGTAGAAGACCCACAAAAAGAATGGAACTCAAAGGGAGCTCACACAGCAAATGGCAGAAAATGGTGACCAAGTGTATAGATCCAGAGTGATCTAATAGGCAACAAAAGGTGAAGAATGGTAGGAAAAACCCTCCTATTTATAACAAAATATTGGGTCATTCTAGATCTTGGTGCATGGGTTAACCATATCTAGATCCACTTTTATGGAATATTTTATTATATTTGTTGGAGGGAAAAGGTATTTGACTTGGGTCAAATCCCTTAATTTGTCAAAAATAAATAAATAAATGATTTATTTATCTTTTTAAGGAAGCGGTTAGAAGATAATCAAATAAATAATTATTTATTTAATTATTTAAGGAGGTGGTTGAAAGATAATTAAATAAATAGTGATTTATTTAATTATTTGTGGGTGATTTGGTCATATTTAACAAGTAATATCATCTAAATAAGGTTTAAATGATTATTCCTAGAAAATAATAAGATAAATAAAGGTTTATCTAATTAATTTCTTTGATTTTGGGTTAAACATGACTGGGAATAATAATTAAATTATGGTTTAATTAATTATTCCATGAGGAAAATCAAACAAATATGGGTTTGTTTAATATTTCCTTTTGGGGTTTCCTGTTTTAACATAGTGAAAGTAGTTTTACTTAGGGTAAAAATGGTCTTACATGGTGTACTTGGGTCCATCTAATGATAATAGGTTAGATGACTAAAAAATGGTGTAACAGATTGCCCCCCAGTGTGCGAGTGTCAGGAGCAAATTGTATGACCGAAGTACGTTGTAAGAACACAACCACTAGACAACAAAAGGGATGTCAGAGAGAGAAATGTGAGGTAGATAGTGTGCTGAAGGAATAGACCCTGAGGAGACGAGACTCGCAGGTGCAACAAATCTCTTTTTATGAGAGGGTACCTGTGCTGAAGGCGGCGGGGGAGGCATACCTATGCCCGCCGAGACAAAGTACAAAAGAATAGTGTGTCCAGTAAACAAGGGACCGAACCATAAAGTACAGCTGGCATAATCATGAGCCAGATAAAAATACAATGAGGAATCCCACATACATGCTGTGCCTGGGATAACAGCCAAGACTTGTACAATAATATTTGAGTACATGAGATACAAATACAACCCAAATGCCCCCTGTAAATGGGGAAGGGCTCACAAAATCTGACTGATACATGCAAGTCGAAGAGGCGTTGCAAGTGGCTACGGCCAACATTATCAAATATCTGGAGCTTCATTGAAGGCTGCAAAGAAGAGGTCATCCGGGCATGTGGGGGGCTACCTGCAGGGCCACCCCCTCATGAGGGTTGAGACATCTCACACACACCCGGGAATCATCAAGAGCTGCTGCTGGATCACTGGACCATCAAGTATACGAATCTCGATCATGCTAAAAGGAGCTGGAGAAACAATCAAGTCAAAGGGAAATGAGAGATCCCTTGGCCTGATCCGAGGCACCGAACAAGAGTGGAAGTTGGAACCAAGGTACACCGCCCTCTAGACAGGCGCCGCAAGTGGCTACGGCTAACATCATCAAATATCTGGAGCTGCATCGAAGGCTGCAAAGAAGAGGTCATCCGGGCATGTGGGGGGCTACCTGCGGGGCCACCCCCTCATGAGGGTTGAGACATCTCACACACACCCAGGAATCATCAAGAGCTGCTGCTGGATCACTGGACCATCAAGTATACGAATCTCGATCATGCTGAAAGGAGCTGGAGAAACAATCAAGTCAAAGGAAATGAGAGATCCTTGGCTTTGATCAGGGAAACCGAGCAATGAGTGGAAGAGCTTGTTAACCAGGTAGCCCTCTAGACCGGCTTACGGAATGAAAGTCTTGATGTTGTGAGGAAGGGTGCCATAGTTGAGGGAGTGAGGATGTCCTCAACTAAGGCACGAGAGAACATAGTAGAGCGACGGATAGACTAATACCAATGATGAAGATGGAATGGAGGGGACTGAATAGCGAATGGACGACTTCCCTTGCTAGAGCATAAAGGGCATGAATTACATGGCAGCGACTGACACAATATCATAAGGGATAGGGGACAGTGGTACTGAAGTCCATAATGTGGGACACAAGAGAGAGACCAAGAAATGAAGGATGGAGGACTATAGCGGGGTACAAAGGGACTCGGGATAGACTACATGAATGTGATGATGACTCAACTTGGATGCTCTAAACAAGGGCGACTTGATGGTGCTGCCACATAGTAAAGGTCCAATGGGGGACCATGAAAACATGAGTACAAGATGGTAACTCATGACGAAAATCGACATGAACAAAGACAAGTAAGGAGGCAAAATGGTGCCCCAAGTACAAGTGTTGTAAGTGAGGAATTTCGATTTGAAGGAGAGGTGAAGTGATCCTTCTTGGACAAAATAGCTCCTGGCGAAGGATGAAAGTACAAAAAAGATGTTGGCTATCTAAAAGAACCTAAAACACGCATCTCAAAAGGTAAATGCTAAGGGTAATATTTCTTAAGATAGAGTGCATTGCGAGGATGAGGAAGAGGATTGCCTTCGAAGTCCTCTAAAAGGCATGCCCCCTTACCAAGACCCTTACTAATGACGTAAGGGCCTAGCCATAATGAGTCGAACTTCCCATGACCAAGGACATCATGGGCTTGGTCACATACTAGAACAAGGCCGCCTTTGAGGCTGGACTTTTCAGTCATATTGAGCTTTGGTGCGTTTCTTGGCCGCTTCCATGGTTTGCAATGCAACACGACGGTCTTCAGAGGCACGCTCAGGCATGATAAGTCGTTGTTCTAGAGGTTGGGTGTCAGGGAGAAGTTCAACAGCCAGATGAAGGGAAGGGATTTCACACTCGATTGGTAAGACAACCTCCTCTCCAAAAACAAGGTGAGGAGGGTTATGGTTGAGGGGCATAGGTGCCCCGGAGCATGGTGTGGTCATGCCAAAATGTATTTAGAAAAATGGGAATCTAAACACATTTAAATGATGTGGTGTGCCATTTGTTCTCGTTATGGTTATGCAGTTTGAGAAAGGCAATGGAGGATTACCAATCTCTTTTGGTACTGCATATAGGGATCAAATGGAATTTAGCAGGAAGAGGAGGATGGTCCGATTGAGAGGCGTCGAAAACAATCATTTGGTCATCAGCAGGATCTACAGCACCCACGGCAGATAGTAGAGCCTTCTTTTGGGAAGGGCACGACTGGAGGAGTTCCAGTGTGGAAATGGCAGCAGGAGATTGCGCCAAATCATCTACTATGCTATACGAATGAGCAGCTCGACCAGAAGCAGCATTTCGACGTAACGATCCTTTAGGAATCTTGGTATGGACCTCAACTTTGGGTTGAGGGATATGTAAGGGACCATTGGTTGTCGAAAGAGGCTCTGTGGAACCGGAAGAAGGGGACTCGGGGGCAGACTGAGTGGGAGGTGTGGGGTACTGGCGAGACTGAGTTTGAAGGTTAAGGTCGACGGTTAGAGGTGGATCAGAGTTCATCATGAGGATCTAGTAATTGGAGGAACCAGAAGGGGAAGGTGGAGTGGCCACCTATCCGTTAGGTGGTTGGGTAGCCATGAATCCCTGCTGTGCATCCACCGGCTCTTGAGGGGGCGGTGACGGCTGTTGCAGGGGTTGAGAAGGCAAGGGAGGCGAAAGCGCATATGCTGGAGGAGCTGGCGCACCAGGCTGCGGATGAGGGTAATGGTTAGGTTGGGCAACATTGAGGTAAGCAGGAGGTTGGGAAAAAGGATGAGGCATGCCGTATCCTGGATGCGTGCTACCGGGAGGGGGAGAAGTGTAGGGAGTGGTGCCCCCTCCCCCAGGAAAACCATAGCTCATGAGAGGTTGAGCGGATGGATGAGAGATAGATCCAACGATACTGTCGGCGGCATGAGGTGCCCCCGGTGTATGGGCATCACCGGGTTTGGGGAGATCAGGTAGGACAGTAGGATCATAACCTGTCTGAGCGTAGATCAGGTCATACTTTAATGCCATTTGGAGGGCATCTTCTTCGGTTTGAGGAAAATGTGATGCGACATCTTTCCCAATAGGGGACAAGAGAGATCTAAGGAACCAGTCCATGTAGACACGGTCTTCGAAGGGAGGAGATTGGCATAGGCTCCGTCTTCTTCGCCATTCCTGGACATGGGTAGAAACGCGGGTCGAAGAGGTTTGCTTGAAGGAAGTCAAGAGTTCAATACCAGTGTCATAACGAAGGGGAAGCTGGAAGTAAGATAAAAAAGCCCGGGCAAGAGTTGCAAAGGTGGTATGGGAGGAGGTGGGCAGAGCAACATACCACTTAGAAGCTTCGCCTGTAAGCGTGCGTTGGAACAATCTAAGACGAACAGAGTCATCGGTAATGGAGGTAGATGAACACCACATGTGGAAAGATCATACATGATTGGAAGGATCTTCTCCAGCACGGCCTTCAAACTTTGGGATGTCGGATGGGAGCTTTGTCGGCATAGCAGGCCAACTAGCGTCATGGTGTATAGGGTCGTTTGTCAACCGGTCCAAATCGGGGAGGCTGAGGCCTGCCAAGAAGGGGAGCACGGGTGCAGCCGAGGTAGTTCCTGTGGCGGTTCCGCTAGTAGTAGTTCCGGCATTAGGGCCGGGAGCACTGCTAGCGTGAGGCCCTGGACCAGACATAGTGAAGGTGACAGGGGGAGAACCAGAAGGAAAAGGAGAACCCGATGAATCAGGAGAGGAGTCAGAGTGCGGACTCGAAGGAGGACTGGCTCGACGACGGCGGGGCGGAGTAGGTCGACCAACCGGAAACTGAGGGTGAAGGCCAAGAAGTCTCTGGGAAAGGCGCCTTGGGGGCGCAATGATGACAGGAAGAAGGAAACCGACAAGGGCAGAAAGGGACAGAATCAAGAAGGGTCAAGGGCAGACAAGGTGCAGTGACAATTGATTTTAGAGTCTTTGCCAGGCGGTGTTAACCAGGCGCTTCTTCACTTAGGGTCAGTGTGTGATGTGCGTTAATTTTAATTTTTAAACCCTTTTCGTTTTGAGAGCAAGAAAAAGTGTGTTGCGTAACTGAAAAGAAATCTGCAGAGAACAATATATAATGCTGAAATAACAGAACATTTAACAGCTAAACATGCATCAATCTAACCCAAAAAGGCGGGACTCTCAAAACTAATCTAATCAAAACACACTAAAAAGAGGCCAATAGATCTAGGGTCAAAAGGGACAAGGATCTAAAGGGTAAAGCTGCTGAAAAGAGGTGCAGATCACAACCAAGAGACAGAGGCAAGGTGGCTGGAAAAAAGGGAAGAAATCAGCAAAAAGCAGAAAGGACAGGGAGGAGGTCCTAAAGAGAGGTCCAAACAAAATGACAAGAGGTGATTTGAAAGGAAGGAAGGCTGATTTAAAGGGATCAGAGGATGAGGTATCAGATCTGAAAAAGGGAAGGCGGAAACTCTGAAAATTTAGACACTTACAGTAGCTAAAACTCTTCCACAAAAAGTGGAGGGTACTGAAGCCCTAGGGGGCTAGATTCCCACTTAGTTGAGTAAAAAAGAGCAATAATAGGTCTAAACGGGCGGAGACGAAGGTCAGACAACCCTGACAGAGGTTCAGACAAAACCCAGAAAAATTTCAGAAAAATTCCAAAAAAAAAAATTTGACCTGTTTTTCGCTCAGGTAGCAGTTTTTGGGCTGTTTTCCGCTACCCAGGTCGCATTTTTTGGGCCAAAAAGTGCGACCTGGGGGTCCAGGTCGCAGTTTAGGGGCTAAAAAGTGCGACCCCCAACTCCGGTTGTCTCGACGACAGATTTTCGCAAAAGTTGTCGTCTCAGTTGCGACTGATGTCTGTCACCTGTGCAATAGGGCCAGAAACACACGGAAGTTAGAAATTTGAAGGTTTTAGGGTTTTATGTGA